>JALAJA010000074.1:197039-209256 GCA_023376005.1 Doryteuthis pealeii
TAATAAAAGATTTGAAACAGAGGGAGTATAATAAAAAATAGAACAACTGAAACTTACTCTTCCATCACTCTCGTCTTTCATTGTTATTTTTTTCTAATTTAAGTATTTAGTTATAAGAGGAAGTAAAGAATAAAATGACAGTTATTTTATCTTGTTAATGGATTTCATTTAAGATTTATTGAAGAGACTTTTCTTATATTTATTAAAATAAAACCAAACAGTTAGAAATCAATAATACTAAGCACATATTTATTAAATTCGATTTTTTAATATTAATATGCAAATTAGCCTTCCCGTTCACACTGTAAACGCTATTTTGTTGTATATATAAATATAATTGCATGTTGTCAGTATGTAGACATAGTTAACAGTATTAATAATGTTAAACAATTTTATTAATAATTGAGGTTTAGATAAAAATAAAATCATAGAGAATGTGATGTCAATAACTAAGAGAATTGTGACTTGAGTGGGAATATAGTTTCGGTTACAGACAGAAAAACACACAATCTCCATTATAATAAGATATATATATATATATATATATATATATATATATATAAATGATGCGATTTGTTAAACTGATTTTTTTTTAAAAACATACAAAAAATTAGATAAATACAATATTTTAAATTTGAAATGATTCTTTAATTTTAATTTTTATTTATTTATTCTTTTTTGTAAGTAAGTAAAATTCAATAGATATTTTTTTTTAAATGACAATATTAATTCAAAGCGTAGCCGATCGAATATGAAATTATTATGGTAAAAAAAAATTGAATGTTGAATGTACTGATTTTGGTATAAATGCAGGACCATATGACCTTTAGGCACCCCTTTTTGATCTCGATTCAGAAGGACATGTTTTTCATTTACACCGTCAATATCCAGTTGTTTGTTAGGGGTTAGGGTTAGGGCTAGTGTTAGGGTTAGGGTAAGTGGTTAGTTTTATAATTTTTTTAAATTTAAAAATCGTCTGTTAACAAACAACCGGATATTGACGGTGTAAATGAAAAACATGTCCTTTCTTAATCGAGATCAAAAAGAGGTGCCTAAAGTTTATACGGTCCAAATGCAGAATAGCGCGCAAGAGATAGATTATGTTCTTTCTTTCTTTCTTTCTTTCTTTCTTTCTTTTTCTTCCTATATTCATTATTATTTATCTTTGTTGTTGTTTATGAATAAAGATTAATTTTCAGAAACGAAAAATAACTATAAAATAATGGCGATTATATTTTGGAAATTTTCACCTTTAGTTGGCTAAATTCCTTGCAAATAAGGCAATTAGAGTAACCTCCCTTGACTCTCACTTTGAAACAAGCCGATAGCTATTTTGAAAGTCTCCGAGCGAAATACATAAATCTTAGAAACTTTTTTCGAAAACAATACAACTGCATGCTTACCACAAAAATATCATAAAATGTGTTCTTAATAACAATTAAGTTCATTTCAGATAATTTTATGCTAGGAATTTAGCCAACTGACTTTCACTTTGAAACAAGCCGGTAGCCATTTTGAAAGTCTCCGTGCGAAATAAACAAATCTTAGAAACTTTTTCGAAAACAATAGAACTGCATGCTTTAACACAAAAATATCATAAAACGTGTTCTTAATAACAATTAAGTTCATTTCAGATAATGTGCACGCACAATTTTATGCTAGGAATTTAGCCAACTAAAGGCGAAAATTACCTTTCTTTCTTCTTTTATTTTCACAACTTGTTTTTATCCAAATATGTGGGGTCTGCTACCACCCTACCCCTTGAGCCCCCCCCCCCCGGATTAATACGTCCGTGCTAGTTTGCAATATAAAGCAATAACCTCCGTTATAAATTGTTTAGTCATGGGTTGAAAAACTGTTTAGTCATTAAATTGCCCAACAGTCAATCAGTATAGTTAGTGTTTTAGTCACCAGTTACTTGTTACCTAGCAACGATAGTATTAATCGACTAAGATATTAACACGTGGGGTTGAATGTTACACTGCGTCATCCCCTCAGGTCAATAATGGACTATTCCCTTTTGATTTCGAGGGAAGAAAAAAAGAGTTATTTTCATATTTTACCAGCAGGACAAATTGCCCTACTATTTAAGAATACGTGGCGAAGAATAGTTGGATGCATACCTTTCCCAAGGGTAGTTGATCCCAGGGGGCTATACCCGCCCCCTTGATTTAAAGGGGCATGGCTGGGTCTATTGCCCAGTGCCTAAGGCGCCCATCTTGAGGAGGAATGCCGACGGGATCGACGCAATTTTTTCCACCAACCACCCATAAGCTTCGGCTTGTGGGTGGGCCCACTTTAATAGGGCCTTGTACCTGACCCGTACACGTGGGATACGTGGTAAATAAATACCTTTCCCAAGGGTAGTTGATCACAGGGGGCTATCCCCCAGGCAATACCTGCCCCCTTGATTTAAAGGGACAGGGCTGAGTTTATTGCCCAGTGCCTGAGGCCCCCACCTTTAGGGGGCATGCTGATGGATCAGGCATTTTCCCCTACCACCCATGAGCTTCGGCTTGTGAGCGGGCCCACATCAAAAGACGATGGTCACGCTTGCATAAGTGAAATGCATGGCAAATACATACCTTTCCCAAGAGTAATTAGCACTACTTGCAAAAGTATGTCCCATCCCCCTGTATTTGAGTTGTAATTAGAAATAATGTAAAACAATTTTATTTATGATTAAGGTTTAAATAAAAATAATATCATGGATAATGTGACATAAATAACTAAGGGAATTGTGATTGAGTAGTAATATAGTTTCGGTCATAGACAGAAAAACACACAATCTCCATTATAATAAGATCTAACAACATTTTTTAATGACTTTTAATTAATCTTATAATTTAAGAACATTAAATTCACTTTTATTTTACGTCTTTTTTAAAATCCTAAACTCAAAACTAAAATTTCACATTTGTTTTTAAATATGTTCAAGAAAAACAGTAAACACTTCCAATTAACTTGAAGTAAAAAAAGGTTTATTTAACACTTTTCACTTACAGTTTAAGTGAAACATGTTAATTGAACATCAAATTTAAATTTTTAAATAAACTTCCAAGCTGAGAAGATTTCCAAATGACATCTTTTTGGGGACCAAAAATGATTGATTTTACAATAAATATAAGATGATATATTTAGCAACCCCAACACTTTTGTTGTTTTTGGTATACATTCACAAATTCCTACCTTAATCAATAATAATAAAACGGAACTAAATAAGAACGCATATCTTATTATAATGGAGATTGTGTGTTTGTCTGTCTGTAACCGAAACTATATTACTACTTAAGTCACAATTCCCTTAGTTATTGACATCACATTCTCAATGATTTTATTTTTATTTAGACCTCAATTATTAATAAAATTGTTTTACATTATTAATACTGTTAAGCATATCTACATACTAACAACATGCAATTATATTTATATATACAACAAAATAGCGGTTTACAGTGTGAACGGGAAGGCTAATTTGCATATTGATATTAAAAATGTGATTTTAATAAATATATGCTTAGTATTATTGATTTCTAACTGTTTGGTTTTATTTTAATGAATATAAGCAAAAATCTCTTCAATGAATCTCAAATGAAATCCATTAACAAGAAAAAATAACTGTCATTTTATTATTTACTTCCTCTTTTAATTAAATACTTAAATTAGAAAAAATAACAATGAAAGACGAGAGTTGTTCTATATATTTTTATATGCATTTTTATTTAGTTTCATTAGCCTTTCTAATTTAATACAATATTTTATTACATTAAAACTTAAATACTTGCACTCTGTTTCAAATCTTTTTATCTGCATTCTTATTTAGTTTCATTAGCCTTTCTAATTTAATATAATATTTTATTACATTAAAACTTAAATACTTGCACTCTGTTTCAAATCTTTTTATCTGCATTCTTATTTAGTTTCATTAGCCTTTCTAATTTAATATAATATTTTATTACATTAAAACTTAAATACTTGCACTCTGTTTCAAATCTTTTTATCTGCATTCTTATTTAGTTTCATTAGCCTTTCTAATTTAATATAATATTTTATTACATTAAAACTTAAATACTTGCACTCTGTTTCAAATCTTTTTATCTGCATTCTTATTTAGTTTCATTAGCCTTTCTAATTTAATATAATATTTTATTACATTAAAACTTAAATACTTGCACTCTGTTTCAAATCTTTTTATCTGCATTCTTATTTAGTTTCATTAGCCTTTCTAATTTAATATAATATTTTATTACATTAAAACTTAAATACTTGCACTCTGTTTCAAATCTTTTTATCTATTCTTATTTAGTTTCATTAGCCTTTCTAATTTAATATAATATTTTATTACATTAAAACTTAAATACTTGCACTCTGTTTCAAATCTTTTTATCTGCATTCTTATTTAGTTTCATTAGCCTTTCTAATTTAATATAATATTTTATTACATTAAAACTTAAATACTTGCACTCTGTTTCAAATCTTTTTATCTGCATTCTTATTTAGTTTCATTAGCCTTTCTAATTTAATATAATATTTTATTACATTAAAACTTAAATACTTGCACTCTGTTTCAAATCTTTTTATCTGCATTCTTATTTAGTTTCATTAGCCTTTCTAATTTAATATAATATTTTATTACATTAAAACTTAAATACTTGCACTCTGTTTCAAATCTTTTTATCTGCATTCTTATTTAGTTTCATTAGCCTTTCTAATTTAATATAATATTTTATTACATTAAAACTTAAATACTTGCACTCTGTTTCAAATCTTTTTATCTGCATTCTTATTTAGTTTCATTAGCCTTTCTAATTTAATATAATATTTTATTACATTAAAACTTAAATACTTGCACTCTGTTTCAAATCTTTTTATCTGCATTCTTATTTAGTTTCATTAGCCTTTCTAATTTAATATAATATTTTATTACATTAAAACTTAAATACTTGCACTCTGTTTCAAATCTTTTTATCTGCATTCTTATTTAGTTTCATTAGCCTTTCTAATTTAATATAATATTTTATTACATTAAAACTTAAATACTTGCACTCTGTTTCAAATCTTTTTATCTGCATTCTTATTTAGTTTCATTAGCCTTTCTAATTTAATAATATTTTATTACATTAAAACTTAAATACTTGCACTCTGTTTCAAATCTTTTTATCTGCATTCTTATTTAGTTTCATTAGCCTTTCTAATTTAATATAATATTTTATTACATTAAAACTTAAATACTTGCACTCTGTTTCAAATCTTTTTATCTGCATTCTTATTTAGTTTCATTAGCCTTTCTAATTTAATAATATTTTATTACATTAAAACTTAAATACTTGCACTCTGTTTCAAATCTTTTTATCTGCATTCTTATTTAGTTTCATTAGCCTTTCTAATTTAATATAATATTTTATTACATTAAAACTTAAATACTTGCACTCTGTTTCAAATCTTTTTATCTGCATTCTTATTTAGTTTCATTAGCCTTTCTAATTTAATATAATATTTTATTACATTAAAACTTAAATACTTGCACTCTGTTTCAAATCTTTTTATCTGCATTCTTATTTAGTTTCATTAGCCTTTCTAATTTAATATAATATTTATTACATTAAAACTTAAATACTTGCACTCTGTTTCAAATCTTTTTATCTGCATTCTTATTTAGTTTCATTAGCCTTTCTAATTTAATATAATATTTTATTACATTAAAACTTAAATACTTGCACTCTGTTTCAAATCTTTTTATCTGCATTCTTATTTAGTTTCATTAGCCTTTCTAATTTAATATAATATTTTATTACATTAAAACTTAAATACTTGCACTCTGTTTCAAATCTTTTTATCTGCATTCTTATTTAGTTTCATTAGCCTTTCTAATTTAATATAATATTTTATTACATTAAAACTTAAATACTTGCACTCTGTTTCAAATCTTTTTATCTGCATTCTTATTTAGTTTCATTAGCCTTTCTAATTTAATAATATTTTATTACATTAAAACTTAAATACTTGCACTCTGTTTCAAATCTTTTTATCTGCATTCTTATTTAGTTTCATTAGCCTTTCTAATTTAATATAATATTTTATTACATTAAAACTTAAATACTTGCACTCTGTTTCAAATCTTTTTATCTGCATTCTTATTTAGTTTCATTAGCCTTTCTAATTTAATATAATATTTTATTACATTAAAACTTAAATACTTGCACTCTGTTTCAAATCTTTTTATCTGCATTCTTATTTAGTTTCATTAGCCTTTCTAATTTAATATAATATTTTATTACATTAAAACTTAAATACTTGCACTCTGTTTCAAATCTTTTTATCTGCATTCTTATTTAGTTTCATTAGCCTTTCTAATTTAATATAATATTTTATTACATTAAAACTTAAATACTTGCACTCTGTTTCAAATCTTTTTATCTGCATTCTTATTTAGTTTCATTAGCCTTTCTAATTTAATAATATTTTATTACATTAAAACTTAAATACTTGCACTCTGTTTCAAATCTTTTTATCTATTCTTATTTAGTTTCATTAGCCTTTCTAATTTAATATAATATTTTATTACATTAAAACTTAAATACTTGCACTCTGTTTCAAATCTTTTTATCTGCATTCTTATTTAGTTTCATTAGCCTTTCTAATTTAATATAATATTTTATTACATTAAAACTTAAATACTTGCACTCTGTTTCAAATCTTTTATCTGCATTCTTATTTAGTTTCATTAGCCTTTCTAATTTAATATAATATTTTATTACATTAAAACTTAAATACTTGCACTCTGTTTCAAATCTTTTTATCTGCATTCTTATTTAGTTTCATTAGCCTTTCTAATTTAATATAATATTTTATTACATTAAAACTTAAATACTTGCACTCTGTTTCAAATCTTTTTATCTGCATTCTTATTTAGTTTCATTAGCCTTTCTAATTTAATATAATATTTTATTACATTAAAACTTAAATACTTGCACTCTGTTTCAAATCTTTTTATCTGCATTCTTATTTAGTTTCATTAGCCTTTCTAATTTAATATAATATTTTATTACATTAAAACTTAAATACTTGCACTCTGTTTCAAATCTTTTTATCTGCATTCTTATTTAGTTTCATTAGCCTTTCTAATTTAATATAATATTTTATTACATTAAAACTTAAATACTTGCACTCTGTTTCAAATCTTTTTATCTGCATTCTTATTTAGTTTCATTAGCCTTTCTAATTTAATATAATATTTTATTACATTAAAACTTAAATACTTGCACTCTGTTTCAAATCTTTTTATCTGCATTCTTATTTAGTTTCATTAGCCTTTCTAATTTAATATAATATTTTATTACATTAAAACTTAAATACTTGCACTCTGTTTCAAATCTTTTTATCTGCATTCTTATTTAGTTTCATTAGCCTTTCTAATTTAATATAATATTTTATTACATTAAAACTTAAATACTTGCACTCTGTTTCAAATCTTTTTATCTGCATTCTTATTTAGTTTCATTAGCCTTTCTAATTTAATATAATATTTTATTACATTAAAACTTAAATACTTGCACTCTGTTTCAAATCTTTTTATCTGCATTCTTATTTAGTTTCATTAGCCTTTCTAATTTAATATAATATTTTATTACATTAAAACTTAAATACTTGCACTCTGTTTCAAATCTTTTTATCTGCATTCTTATTTAGTTTCATTAGCCTTTCTAATTTAATATAATATTTTATTACATTAAAACTAAATACTTGCACTCTGTTTCAAATCTTTTTATCTGCATTCTTATTTAGTTTCATTAGCCTTTCTAATTTAATATAATATTTTATTACATTAAAACTTAAATACTTGCACTCTGTTTCAAATCTTTTTATCTGTATTCTTATTTAGTTTCATTAGCCTTTCTAATTTAATATAATATTTTATTACATTAAAACTTAAATACTTGCACTCTGTTTCAAATCTTTTTATCTGTATTCTTATTTAGTTTCATTAGCCTTTCTAATTTAATATAATATTTTATTACATTAAAACTTAAATACTTGCACCCATAGGGTGCATATATTTGCTAGTAATAGTAAAACACTTATTTTAATTTTATTTTAATTGATTTTTATATAAGATTATAGATAGGGTCCTGGTGGCTGAGCGGTCCGTGAGATTTGAACCTTTCTTAGGCGAGTTTTCTAATCCTCATACTGCTTGCCTAATCAAGGTTAGAGACTAGTCTGCCTTAATATAGTTATTTACTAAGCTTAGCTTAGATGTGAATTTGAAGCTGTATTTACCAAGATAGAAATGAGCAATGAATGGAAAGTTGTTTTTTTTTTCAGAATTCAAGGAGTCTGGGAATCAGGCATAGGGACAGTTATCAAATTGTCTTGAACTGTTGTACTAGAGGCTTGTGGATCAGGGACAGGGACAGTCACCAGGTTATCGTTAAAAGAAACAGACACTATGACAAGTTCAAATACCTCTTAACATCCCATGTATGAGTTAATTAAAAGAAAATGAAATTTCTTAGGAAAAAAAAAAGAATTTTCAATAGCCATCAAAATGATAACAAAAAACATCTTAGGATAAAATGACCCAACAAGGTTTGACATGCCATAAAATTCAAAAAAGAAAGAAAAGGAATATTTTTTGTGGTCTTCAATGACCTTAGGTCACACTTTTTAGCTCAAATATGTATTCAGTCACAAAAGAATGATTCCAGTTTTTTTGACAGATTCTTTGACAACTGTGATAGAATTGTTTGATCGGATGATGCGTTGTACATGGAGCAAAATAAATGATTGCCTGAAGGGGGACATGTCCGAGAGAATTAGCTGCATGCAGAAGAATTTCATATCCTTCCACTCTAAGGACATCAGGTTTGTTTTTGAATTAGATGTGGCACAAGGCCAGAGTATGGGGCGCTCAGTGAGAATCGAACTCACTAACAATGGTCTGCGAATCTAACTTGCTAACCATTACACCACGTGAGGTGCCCAATATATGAAATGCAAACAGGCTCGTCCAGGATTTGAACTCGGGTCATCGAGCCTATTTTCTACGACGATAACCATTACACGGGAGGCGCCTCCAGTATGACAGACAGACAGACAATCAAACACTGTTTTCTGTTGCTTTGCCCCGAAGATGATTTACAAAAAGAACTGAGGTCGCCAGGTAAAACACGTTTTCACCTTTAGAAAATGTTACAATAAAATGTTCATTAAATATCACAGACAGGTGTAGTGACATTTGCCGGCGTCAAAGACAAGGCTCCACTGAGTGCTAATCGTTGAGAATAGATATTGTTTGAGGTGGGATCGGCCTCTCGGGTGATCAGGGGGTGGTATGGAATTTTTTCTTCTTCTTCTGCTTGGGGGTGGGGGTTCTTGGAAAAATACAACAATCTAAATTTGTTTGCTTTTTATTTCTATCTTTTTATATTATGACGACACGCACAGTCCATATTTCGTAATCTGATCTCTGCGGTAAGTGATGGTAGGTGTAGCGCTCCACCTCGAGAGTCTGGTAAAATGACATTTGCCATCGTCAAAGACAAGGCTCCGTTGAGTGCTAATCGTGAGAATAGATACTGTTTGAAGTGGGGTTGATCCGGGGGTATGGATTTTTTTCTTTTGCTGGGGGTGGAGGAATTCTTTGAAAAATACCAACTAAATATTTTTTTTTTTTGTTTTGTTTTTTTTTTTTTTTATTATCATTTTATATTTTGTCGACACGCACAGTCCAGATTTTGTAATCTGTCTCTGCGGGAAAGTGCGGAGCTGATGGAAGATGTGGCCCTCCACCTCAACAGACTAGTGAAATGACATTTTTCTCCATGAACGACAAGGCTTCATAGCTGCTATTTTGGGTGGGGTCGGACTCTAGGGTGATCAAATTATGAAGACTCATCTAAAGAAATTCAGAGAAATAGTGTAATAAAGATGAGGACAATAGTCCGAATAATCTAAATAATACTAATTATTACGCCTCGTCTAAAAAATTTAGAGAAATAGTGTAGATAACAATAAAGATGAGGACAATAGTCCGAATAATCTAAATAATACTAATTATTAAGCCTCATCTCAAAAATTCAGAGAAATAGTGTAAATAACAATAAAGATGAGGACAAGAGTCCGAATAATACACATCTATAAATAATGGAGATTCGCTTCCGGTTTTTGTCTATAACAAAAATTACGTCACTGCTTACGTCACATTAACCAAAATCGTCAAAACATAGAATAAATACACTCAAAATTTGAACATGCAACATTAGACAGTCCTCATTGTTTTTTCAAACAAGTTTTAATAAATACATGACTGGTATTATATATCTATATATAGTTTGTTTTATTTTAATACATATTTAAAGTTTACATTTCAAATTGTTTTATTTTTTAATCCTTTAATGAATTTGATGATTTTACTTACTTAGGGTACAAACTCGCTGACATTGAATTTTTTACTCTCACCCCTCAGGCAATATGTTTCAAAAATCTATTTTTACATCGCCCGGAGGGTGTTTTTTTTATTTTGTTCTAGTACTAATAATTATCAAGCCTCGTCTCAAAAATTCAGAGAAACGCATATGTATATTTGAATTCTTCTAAAATCCTTCATCGCCCCGTGGTACTAATTATAATACCCGGATGTATTTTCATAAGACCTTGGCCAACAATCTGACACACGCTCTCAACACTTCAATTGACTTATCTATCCATTTTTTGACAGCTGATGTTTACGTCTGAAAAGAATTAAATAAACAAACTAACAAGACGGCTTGTTAACCACAGCACCTGCCTCTAGATGTATTTTCCTTCCTTAATATTATCTATTTATTTTCTTTAGAAAAAAAAAAGTTCCTCCTTGACGATCCGTCAACCCGTTGGGTTCATGTTGGAACAAACGTCCGACAGTTGTTTTTGTATTGTATTGCTTTTTTATTTCATTTTCCTTCTTTAAGTATACTAGTACAAAATAAAAAAACACCCTCCGGGCGATGTAAAAATAGATTTTTGAAACATATCGCCTGAGGGGGTGGGAGTAAAAAATTCAATGTCAGCGAGTTTGTACCCTAAGTAAGTAAAAATCATCAAATTCATTAAAGGATTAAAAAAATTAAACAATTTGAAATGTAAACTTAAATATGTATTAAAATAAACAAACTATATATAGATATTATAATACCAGTCATGTATTTATTTAAAACTTGTTTAAAAACAATGAGGACTGTCTAATGTTTTCATAGTCAAATTTTGAGTGTATTTATTCTGTTATGATGATTTTGGATAATGTGACGTAAGCAGTGACGTAGTTTTTGTTACAGACAAAAACCGGAAGCGAATCTCTATTATTAATAGAGATTTCAATAAAGACTAGTTTTTATTTTTTTTATTAGATGGTATTTCAATTTGCAAAGAAATAGGCACAAGGTCTTTTAAGTGGAGTGCCACGCTAGAAGCATGTCTTCCATCGTGACGGGTTTGAAAATTGCTAAGTTTATTTACAATGACAATTGACACAAATTCTATACATGGGAGTCCATCGCAGCCATTTGACCTAAACCGATAGCTTTCAATACATGTGACGCCAAGATATTTTAGTTGCATACAAATTTTGCTAAACGTACTTAAAATAATTTCCACTTTGCACTTCTCGCTTTCCGAACACTCGTCCCTTTTTGTATTTTGCATGCTAGGCCTTACGTTTCTTAATTATCATCTATTTAACTTTTTCTTTCTAAGTTTCAACAATTTGAATACAATATGTAATTATTTGATCGATGTTGCTAAATCAATAAACTTCAGATTACACCATACATAAAAAAAAAAACAAACATTATTAGACATCGTGCCTAACGTTTTAGCCACTCTGTTCAAATCTTTTAGTAGATGGCTAGGTATCATACAACCTTATATATCGATTAAGCTATATTATTAATGAACGTTCTTTCAGATTCACTGGTTGCCCCTCTATATACTTTTCAAGGCCAGTGTAGTACAATACTCTATATACTATAATATCACCTCTATATTACATTAAAATCTAATAATGACTATCATACTAACGAGTTTTGCGAGCTTTCACTGGGGCGTGATTTCCAAATCTTTATTACTTCTTTGGTTCAATTCTAGTGGCATAAACTATACCTCCAGTCTTAGTAAATATTCTTAGATGCTGATTTGCGATTTAGCCCCTTTTCTATTTAAGTTCGCACAAATTATCTCA
>JALAJA010000074.1:209356-234356 GCA_023376005.1 Doryteuthis pealeii
AGAAGAGATGGAAAGTAGGTTTACTTTTTATCCATTTTGCTCTACATTGTATTGAGCACTTTGTATTTGTTTATTCTCAGTCTTAACCCCTGGATACTGTGCGCTTCCAACGATCGTACTCGTACCCACCGGTAAGCTACGACTAATACTTTAACATATATATATATATATATATATATATACACACACACACATATATATATATATATATATATATATATATATATATATATATATAATACATATAGTCATACACACAACTCCCATGAACCCTCCCCTCACATATATAAGAGCATTAAAAAAAAAATAACCCACCTCATAGAGGTTCTTCAGGGAACAAATGGACATGCTACTACTAACACACTCGTCTACCCGGATTTTAATAGCATGTCAAACCCTCAAAAACACTTCAATTTTTATAGTTCTTCTATAATGCTCCCTTTCAAAAAATCTATAAACAATTTCTTCAAATAAGAAATTTTCTACTGACGATGACCTAAGGTCGAAACTAGTTGAGAATAAACAACATATAAGAAATATTTCTGATTGTCTTAATAATTTTTGTTCACACTATATATATATATATATATATATATATATATTCATGTTGTATTTTAGGGTCTCCGTATGCTTCTCTCGATATATATTCATATGTCTTTTTTATGTTGAAGTTGGGCGTTATTAAGAAGCATTTACAAATAAATGAAGGAACTCGATGTTATGGAGTATTGGATTCACTTATTCTTTTAATTATTTGTTATCATAAATTTTCAGGATCGTTAGATTCCCTTTTTCTAATGATTGTCGCTCCTGTTCAGCGGATCCTTTGTCTTTGTTGTTATTGACAGCGGCAGCGTCTGTAAAATATTTGTAATAACATTGTATTCCGAAATCGGTGTTCAGTCCTCTCACGTGAGTTCGTAGTTTTAATATATATATATATATATATATATATATATATATATATATAGAGAGAGAGAGAGAGAGAGAGAGAGAGAGAGACAAGGCTATTTGCATTTCACATAGCGCTAATACCCTTGGGAAAGGTATGAATCCATATATTCTTCCTCTAGCTATGGGTAAAATAGTAACGCAGACTGGGCTCTTTAGCCTTGGGTAGGTAACCAGTCTAGGAGAGGGAAAACTCTGAATTCAAAATTCCTGAGGTCAGTCGTTGATTGGATTTGTGACATTCGTATTCATTTCTATCGACTGTGCCAAAAAGTGCGGAATGGTCCTACACAAGCCTTCACCAATATAAACAAATCACTGTGTGGGTTGTTCATTGTATTAACCCTCATGCGTCGAAATCGACGACAGAGTCCATAATATTAATTCTGCAGCTATGGGGAGTGTGGAGTAAACCTTCATAGCCATTACTTCCAACTCCACTTTGCCCAGAGGACGTTAAGGGCCATCTATGGGTTAAATATAAAAAAATGAATTTAAAAATAGCAAACAAGAATGAATAAAACTAAATGTCTTCAGCATAAAATAACCCAACAAGGGTTAACGTACCGGAAAATCTACTATTATTATTGCTGGTTTCATTTTACGGCATATCAACCCTTGTTGGGTCATTCTAGACCGAAGACGTTTTGTTTCATTCATTCTTGATAAGTACTCAATTGTTTTGTCAACTCAATGTTTTAACGGCCCTGTCGATGGGGCGTTAGAATGCACCGGCCACACCTCGGATAAGACTCCCCCAATGGGGCCACCTGTTGGCCGTCGGTGGCAACCCGTGATGCTTAAGGATAGAACCCAGGTGGTTGAGCAGTTCATGACTTGCAATACTCCACTTTGGCCCTTACTTAGGCTAGACGGGCGGTCGGAGAGGCCCCTTCCGATCAATTGGCTGGTCACGTCAAGCCCTAGCACCTATATGATTGCCCCAACTCTATTGCCCTTATGGCAAGCCCCAACCCTTTTTTATCATATGGGTGTCACTCAGTGAAATACCATCAGCTAACGCTGATGTGAAAAACTCAAAAAGAGTGAAAATAATAATAATAATAATAATAATAATAATAATAAAAATCGATAAATACTTAGACCTTGCCAGAGAACTAAAAAAAACTGTGGAACATGAGGGTTAAGGTCGTGCCGATTGTGATTGGGGCCCTTGGAACAATCCCAAAGGGGTTAGATAGGGGTCTGGATGAATTAAAAATCGGAGGAAGAATCGAGACCATCCAGACTACAGCATTATTGAGAACGGCTGGAATACTCGGAATAGTCCTGGGGACCTGAGGTGACTTGCTGTCACTCAGCCTCCAGTGAACCACCGGCTTCTGCGGGTGTGAAAAACTCGAATAGAGTGAAATAATAATAATAATAATAATTGTCATTAATTGTTATTATCTCTATATCTAATATTATAGCTAATGCTGATGTGAAAACTCAAAAGGAGATAATAATAATAATAATAATAATAATAATAATAATAATAATAATAATAATAATAATTGTTATTATCTCAATATCTCTTAAGTGTAACAAAAGTGGACAACAACAAAAATCCAAATAAATAAGTCGAAAAATAAACAAAGTTCTTTAATATATATATGTGTGATGGTGGGGGTACTGATTACAGCAAATTAATATTTGTGGAACAGCATTTCCGCTCCAATGGTCACGACTTTAAGAGAGATGCTGGTTTACTATCATAAAAGGAATTGAAAACGATATAAACATAAATGATTGAAAAACAAGAAGATAAATGGATAAACCGCCTGAAAACACAAACGTGATTTGGATTTAATTTGAAATTTAATTACCGTGATTTGAAATGAAATTTAGCAATCACAAACGCCTATGTAAGCAAAGAAAAGAAAACGGGCGTTCAGTCATTTGAAACATTCTCCTCGCAAATCTTAAAGAGAAACCCAATAGCCAGAAGTATCTTCACCACGTGACTATAAATGACCAATTAAAACACTTGGATATGATACGTCACTAGTACTGTTTTTTTGTTGTGTCTCTTATATATACTAGCATATATATGCACCCTCCTGGTGCAAGTATTTAAGTTTTAATGTAATAGAATATATTAAATTAGAAAAGCTAATGAAACTAAATAAGAATGTAGATAAAATGATTTGAAACAGAGGGGTGTATAATCGAAAAATAGAACAACTGAAACTGAAACTTACACTTCTATCACACTCGTCTTTCATTGCTAAATTTTCCTAATTTAATAACTTAGTTAAAATCGGAAGTAAAGAATAAAATCAGAATTATTTCTTCTCGTTAATCGATTTTTTTAAAGATTTATTGAAGAGATTTTTGATCATATTCATTAAGATAAAACCATACGATTAAAAATCAATAATACTAAGCACATATTTATTAAGATCAAATTTTTTATTTCAATATGCAAATAAGCCTTCCTGTTCACACTGTAAACTGCTATTTTAGTGTATATATAAATACAATTGCATATTATTCATTTGTAGATATGATTAACAGTATTAATAATGTAAAACAATTTTATTAGAAATTGAGGTTTAAATAAAAATAAAATCATGGAGAATGTGATGTAAATAACAAAGGGAATTGTGACGAGTAGTGATATAGTTTCGGTTACAGACACAAAAGCAAACAATCTCCATTATAATAAGATATATGTGTGGGGGGGGGTGAAGAAAAAGTGGGACCATATGACCTTTAGGCACCCCTTTTGCTTTGTTGATTCATAAGTACTTTTTTTCATTTACACCATCAACATCCGGTTGTTTGTTAGGGGTTAGGGTTAGGGGTTAGGAAGCCTGACTCGTGAAAAATCGGCCGGGTTTCTTTCTAGAAATACAATTATATTAATGTAATGGAACCATATGACCTTTAAGAACCCCTTTTGCGATCTTGTTTCATAAGGACATTTTTTTATTTATACCATCAAAATCTGGTTGTTTGTTAACAGACAATTTTTAGAGTTCTTTTTAAATATAAAACTAACCCCTAACCCTAACCCTAACCCCTAACTCTAACCCCCAACAACCGGATGTTGACGGTGTAAATGAAAAAATGTACTTATGAATCAGCAAAGCAAATGGGGTGCCTAAAGGTCATATGGTCCAAAAATGGAAGTGAATCCGACAGTATGTAATATTATGAATAATTGAAAAAACACAAGTTCATAAAACGAGTAATGTTTATTTCGCCTACGCTGCAGTGTTTCGATCTGTTACAATAGATTTTCATCAGGGCTTTCGTTAGTTTGAGGAAAAATAGATTTATCACAGAAAATAAGAAATCTGCGAGACTCTTTTGCTTTGTCGGTCAGTCTATTTTTAAAAATTGTTGAATGAAAAGCGCGGGTGTTTAAAACGTAAAACGAACGCTGAAAACGGTTGCCGTATATTTTAAAAAATGTAAACAGTCGCTGAACAGATGACTGATTCATTTGTGCTCTGTGTGTGCGCGCTCGCGCGTATGTGTGTGTGTGTGTAAACATGAGTATGTATTATATTAAATTATAATAAATGAATATATATATATATATCCTATTTAACTGATAATATATATATATATATATATATAGGGAAAAATGAGTAAAGATAAGAACTGTAGATGGATAAAATGAATTTTATCGATATCACTTTTAATCGATATCACTTACACATGTGTTTCGGTCAGTTTATCAAAATGTATACGGATTACGCTATTATTATTATTAAACAATAAAAAATCACTCTGATGAAGGTCGCAAAAAATCTCTCTGTGTACGGAATATTTTTACATTTTTCCTATTATTATTATTATCATCATTTCAATTTCATCTGATTATTTTAATAATAATAATAGCGTAATCCGTATACATTTTGATAAACTGACCGAAACACATGTGTAAGTGATATCGATTAAAGTGATATCGATTAAATTCATTTTACCCATCTACACTTCTTTTCTTTACTCAGTTTTCCTCATATTGTCGGATTCAACTCCCTTTCCATTCTTACACACACACACACACACACACATATATATATATATATATATATATATATATTATTAGTAGTAGTAGTAGTAGTAGCAGTAGTAGTAGTAGTAGTAGTAGTAATTTTTGACTTTTTATATTTTTATCTCTTTATATATTTTTACATTTTTATTTTTTCATATTTAATATTGGATTATATATTAAATTCGAACATAGACTAACTTGAAGTTAAAAACACCCCTTTTTAGTCATTTATAAACTTTTTTTATAAATAAAGTCTAGGCAAATTTTTATTCTATCTTAAATAAAAATTATACATATACATTTTTTTTGAAAACGTCAGATTAACAGGAAGCTAGAGATACGCTTGTATCTCTTTTCTTGGCTTAAAATTGTAAATTTATACTTGCTGTCTGACCAACAATTGATGAATTTTCTGTTGAGATTTTCTTTGGGTTAATAACTTTAATTTGTAATTCTGTCTGATGAGACTGAACTTTTAAGGAGTTTTAGAAATTTCTTTAAATTTCTAAAAGCCTTTTGAGTTTTGGTTGAAATAAATTTATTACAGAATGACAGTTTGTTGAGTTTTTTTTCCTTTCTTGGAAAGGTAAATATTGCTTTGTATTTAATCTAAATTATTGATTATTATACATTGAGCTCTCTTTAGGAATTTATAAAAATCCTTGTATGAATATATGTTTGCACCTAAAAAAGCATACAGTATGGTTATACAGTGAGATTTTGAAGATCCCAGGTGGAATCATCCCTTACAATCAGTCATCTGTATACCTAACACACACACACACACACACACACATATATATATATATATATATATATATATATATATATTAAGAAATTTGAAAAAAAAAGTGTTCCGAAAATAGGATGAATTTATTTATCAACGTTTAAACGTTTCGGTTTCTTTGAACCTTCATCAGGATGTATCTTGGGGTGAAGAAATTGATGGATGTTTTATAGATGACAGGAGATGAAAATCATAAAGATTTTCATCTCCTGTCATCTATAAAACATCCATCAATTTCATTACCCCAAGATACACCCTGATGAAGGTATAAAGAAACCGAAATGTTTAAACATCGATAAATGTTTTGGTTATATTATTTACATCCAGTAAACTTCGTTAGGTTAAAACCCAAACAAAATGTCTTCGGTATAAAATAACCCAACAAGGGTTGACATGCCATAAAAACCAACCAACCAACCAAATTTCCTCCATATTTAATCAGGAAGTGTCATATGATTTTATTTTGGAAAGAGATCTCAGTAAATTCAATTTGGCATTATATCAGAGATATAGATTTTCAAAGACGAATGTCTGCCTATGAGTGTCCATTACAACCGAGTCACCCAAATTTGCTGTGTGAGATAATTGAAATAAATAATACCTTAGACATGGTTTTAATTTTGGGTTGAATAAGTTTCATTGCAAAAGCAATGGGCACCTTATTTTGTACCGATGGGTGACACTGGCCATTACTATTACGAATGGTTCAATGTATTATTATTATTATTATTATTATTATTATTATTATTATTATTATTATTATTATTATTATTATCTCCTTTTGAGTTTTCACATCAGCATTAGCTGATGGTCTTTCACTGGAGTCTGAGTGACAGCAAGTCTCCTCAGGTCTCCAGGACTCTTCTGAGTATTCTGGTAGATTGCAGCGGTGCAGTGTTCTGAATGGTTTCAATCCTTCCTCTGATATCCAAACTTTCTAAACCTTTTTCTAATCCTTTTGGGACTGTTCCAAGTGCACAAACTACAATTGGCACTGCAAAATCCACCAGTTGACAAGTTCTTTCTTTTTTGTTTATCAACACTAGGTCTGGTCTTCTTGCTAGGATAAGCTGATCCGTTATTATTATTATTATTATTATTATCATTATTATTACTAGCAAATATATGCACCCTCCGGGTGCAAGTATTTAAGTTTTGATATAATAAAATATCATATTAAATTAGAAAGGCTAATGAAACTGACTAAGAATGCAAATAAAAAGATCTGCAACAATCGAAAAATAGAACAACTTTGAAACTAACTATTCCATCATTTTCCATTACTCCCCTCTTTCATTGGTAAATTTTCCTAATTTAACTATTTAGTTAAAATAGGAAGTAAAGGATAATATTACAGTTATTTCTTCTTGTAAATAAATTTCTTTTAAGATTTATCCACGAGATTTTTGTTTATATTTCTTAAGATAAAACCAAACAATTAGAAATCAATAATACCAAGCACATATTTATTAAAATAAAATTTTAAATATCAATATGCAAATTAGCCTTCTCGTTCAAACTGTAAACCGCTATTTTGTTGAATATATAAATACAATTGCATATTATTATTACGTAGATATGGTCAACAGTATTAATAATGTAAAACAATTTTTATTAATAACTGAAGGTTTAAAAGAATGAAATCATGGAGAATTTGATGTAAATAATTAAGGGAATTGTGACTTGAGTAGTAATATAGTTTCGGTTACAGACAGAAAAACACACAATCTCCATTATAATAAGAGATTTCACTCCATTCGAGTTTTTCACACCTGCAGAAGCCGGTGGTTCACTGGGGGCTGAGTGACAGCAAGTCTCCTCAGGTCTCCAGGACTCTTCTGAGTATTCCAGCCG
This sequence comes from Doryteuthis pealeii, assembly GCA_023376005.1. Taxonomy (NCBI): domain Eukaryota; kingdom Metazoa; phylum Mollusca; class Cephalopoda; order Myopsida; family Loliginidae; genus Doryteuthis; species Doryteuthis pealeii. The sequence continues at coordinate 216,961 of JALAJA010000074.1, forward strand.
ATCTCAATAATGCTGTAGTCTCGATTCTTCCTCCGATTTTTAATTCATCCAGACTCCTTTCTAACCGCTTTAGGATTGTTCCAAGGGCCCCAATCACAATCGGCACGACCTTAACACTCATGTTCCACAGTTTTTTTTAGTTCTCTGGCAAAGTCTAAGTATTTATCGATTTTTTCGTTTTCTTTCATTTTCACTCTGTGATCAGCCGGGACGGCAAAGTCCACGAGATGACAAGTCTTCCTCTTCTTGTCAACCAAGACAAGATCTGGTCTCCTGGCCGGGATTAGGTGATCCGTCTGTAATCCGTCTGTACCTCAAAGTCCAGAGAATTTGGACTTTGAGGTACAGACGGATCACATTATTATTATTATTATTATTATTATCTCCTTTTGAGTTTTCACATCAGTGTTAGCTGATGGTCTTTCACTGGAGTCTGAGTGACAGCAAGTCTCCTCATGTCTCCAGGACTCTTCTGAGTATTCTGGCAGATTGCAGCAGTGCAGTGTTCTGAATGGTTTCAATCCTTCCTCTGATTTCCAAACACTCCAGACCCTTTTCCAATCTTTTTGAGACTGTTCCAAGTGCACCAACTACAATTAGTATCACTTTCACTTTCATGTTCCATAACTTTTTCAGTTCTCTGGCAAGGTCCAGATATTTGTCCAGTTTTTCATTTTCCTTTAACTTCACCCTGTGATCTGCTGGAACTGCAAAATCCACCAGTTGGCAAGTTCTTTCTTTTTTGTTTATCAATACTAGGTCTGGTCTTCTTGCTGGGATAAGGTGATCCGTTTTTATTTCAAAGTCCCAGAGAATTTTATGCGTTTCGTTCTCAAGAACAGATTCTGGTTTATGCATATACCATTTTGTTGTATGGTCAAAATTTAATTTTTTGCATAACTCCCAGTGGATCACCTTCCCAACCCAGTCGTGTCTAGTTTTGTATTCTCGTTGTGCTAGTTTGCTACTTATTTAGTTTTTCACACCTGCCGTATTCGCTTTCTTTCATTTTTACTCGGAGGTCGGCTGGGACAGCAAAATCCACGAGATGATAGGTTCTCTTTTCCTTGTCAATAAATACTAAGTCAGGTCTCCTGGCCAGGATTTGGTGATCCGTCTGTACCTTGAAATCCCAGAGAATTTTATTATTATTATTATTATTATTATTATTATTATTATTATTATTATAGTTTTGACACCAGCGTTAGCTGATGGTATTTCACTGGAGTCTGAGTGACAACAAATCTCCTCATGTCTCCAGGACTCTTCTGAGTATTCTAGCCGATTGCAGCAATGCAGTAGTCTGGATGGTCTCAATTCTTCCTCTGATTTCCAGTTCCTCCAGTCTTTTTTCCCAAGCTTTTGGGGAACATTGTTGTTGTTGTTGTTGTTGTTGTTGTTCTTCTTCTTCTTCTTCTTCTTCTTCTTCTTCTTCTTCTTCTTCTTCTTCTTCTTCTTCTTCTTCTGTCTTAACCCGTAGTTTCGTCTATCTTCACATTCCTTGTTTTCCCCTCCCTTCCTCTTCTCTAACTTCTCCCTATTTCCTCCCCCCCTCCACTTACCACATCTCCCCCCCCCCCGTCTCTATTACTTCACCCCCCCCGCAAATCATCTTCCTATCTCTTCTATTTCTTACCTTTTCATTCTTCCATTCGAATTCCATTTCGCTATACTTACTCCCTTTCTTCCCACCCTCCTACCCCCTCTTCATATTCTTCCTCCCCTTCCTCCTACTATTACCCATTTTATTCCACCGCTACCACCTCCCCTTTTCCGCCTCAACAATTAATTAAAAAAAATTCCTTTTCGACTTTCCAATATGACTGGTTGACCATATATGGGAAGATGTTTTCGGAAAAAGATAATTGAAATAAGAGGAAAAAAAAACAACATATATATATATATATATATATATATATATATATATATGTGTGTGTGTGTGTGTCTGTGTGTGTGTGTGTGTGTGAGTGCATATATATATATATATATATGTATATATATATATATATATATATATGTATATATATATATAATATATGTACATATATATAAATACATATATATATATATACATATATATAACATATACATATATATACAATATATATATATATATATATACATATATATATACATATATATATACATATAATATATATACATATATATACACATATATATATATACAATATATATATATATATATATACATATATATACATATATACATATATATAAATATACATATATATACAATATATATATATATATATATATATACATATAAATATATATTCATATTATATATATATAAATATATATATATATATATATATATATATATATATATATATACATATAAATATATATTCATTTATCTATTTATTTATTCATATATTACAGTATCGATTTCCCCAAATTTATATATCAAGATATACAAAATTATTTCACTCCCTATCTACCTGTGTATATATCTATTTATCTATCTCATTTCATCTATATATTTTGTCTATCTATCTATCAATTTTTTCCATACATATCCATTTAGCTATCTATGTATCTCATTTCGTCCATCTCTCTCTCTCTCTCTCTCTCCTCTCTCTCTCTCTCTCTCTCTCCTCTTCTCTCTCTCTCTCTCTCTCTCTAATTGGTAATTTAAATTAACTTTTTCTACAAACCATATAAGCAATAATTGTTTGCTCGCAAACTAGATCTCTCTGTAATCGTAAAAATATATAAACAAACCTATGTATTTAATAGTTTAAAAACACCTGTCCCACTACAGCAGATATCAGGCTGGCAAACAGTCAGTCGGAGTTCGACTATTATTAATATATTGACTTATTAATATGTAAAAATGGAATTGGAAATGAATCCGACAATATGAGGACGAATGAATAAAGAAAAGAAAGAACAGAATGGATAATAAAAAGATGAATTTAATCAATATCACTTACACATGTGTTTCGGTCAGTTCATCTGTGTGAAAATATTCCGCACACAGAAAAGATTCGACCTTCATTAGAGGGAAATTTTATTTTGAAAAATAAAATTTCACTCTGATGAAGGTCTGTTTATATCTATCTATCTATCGATCTATCTATTAATCCATCTATCTATCACAGCCTTTTTCCTATCTATCTATCTATCTCAGTCTATTCATATCTATCTATCAATATAAGTCTCTTTATATCTATCTATCTATATATCTATCTCAGTCTCTATCAATCTATCTCACCACATGCAATACCACCCTAGGCGAGAGTGGACCTGGGAGTAATGGCAACCAAGGTGTACCCCACACTCCATAGATATCCCTAACAGAAGTCACACAATCGGATGCAGTTTAGTGTCATATCCCTTGCAGACAATTTAAGGGAGAGCAGAATTCTAAAAGTTATCAACCCGAAACTAAATAAGGATTTACCAAGTTCCATCTTTGGCAGATAGAATTAAAATTTAAATATTCCGCCTTTAGATGACTTTACATTAATTATAATTCTTTCCTTTGATCTTGATTGCTTTTTGCTAATAAATCATTGGAATTCTCAGAATTCTTCACCTTTTGGCGACAAAGATGCTAATCGAATATTTCAAACTATCTTCTTCGAAATCTTGCAAAAGGTTTATTGGTTACAAGAAAACAACTTGCCACCTAGCGGATTTTGCTGCCCCAAAAGACCATAGAATAACAATTTTTAAAAAAAGAAGGAAATAAAAAAGCTGTGGAACATGAAGATGACAGTGATGCCAATTATAGTTGGAGTCCTTGGATCAGTCCTCAAAAACCGAGAAAAAACACCAGAATTGTATGCGTTTCGTTCTCAAGAACAGATTCTGGTTTATGCATATACCATTTTTTTGTATGGTCAAAATTTAATTTTTTGCATAATTCCCAGTGAATCACCTTCCCAACCCAGTCGTGTCTAGTTTTGTATTCTCGTTGTGCTAGTTTGCTACATTCGCAGAGTATATGGTTTACAGTCTCATCTCTATTCCTGCAAAGTCTGCATTTACTATTTTGTTGGGTCCTATCGATATTACTATTATTATTATTATTATTATTACTATTATTATTACTATTATTATTATATTATATCATATTATATTATTACTATTATTATTATTACTATTATTATTACTATTATTATATTATATTATTATTATATTATTATTATTACTATTATTATTACTGCTCTATGTTTTTAATATACTGAGCACTTTGGATTATTTACTGATACCATTGCAACGGAAAAGTTAAAGGCGGAAATTGGATAATATATATATATATATATATATATAATATATATATATATATATATATATATATATATATATATATTATATTAGCTGATATTATCTTTATTTGTAATGCTCGTAAGAATATATATGAAAGAGATCCCGAATCAATCAGAGGCTAAACCTTGCTGCACTGTGAGGGAACATAACGGGGGGGGGGGGGACAAAATTGACCCCCAAGGTGGTTTTTTATCGCGAAAGCTTTCGTGGGGCGCCGCTGCTGCTGCTGCTGCTGCTGCTGCTTTTCTCGTGCTGGGGATCAAAGAATTGAACTCGACTGTCGAAAAGATGGAAAAGTATTACATATTAGATGCCTTCTGGAGGGAATCAAAACACATACTAGGTGTGTTCAAAAATTTATATATATATATATATATATATATATATATATATATATAAGAAGTTTGGTATGTACGTGTCAACTTATAACTCACAAACGAGAGGTCATTCAGATTTGAAATCCGCATACTACTTGATGTGCTTATAACTAAGAAAACACACAAAATTTGTGTTCAAAAAGATAAAGAAGTATTACATATTAGATGCATTCCGGAGTGAATCGAAACACATACTAGGTGTGTTCAAAAATTATATATATATATATATATATATATATATATATATATATATATATATATAATATCTTTATATATGTGTATATGTATCTTGATATACGTATATATATATATATAATATATATATATAAATATAAAGAAGTTTGGTATGTACGTGTCGACTTATAATTCACAAATGAGAGGTCAATCATATTTGAAATCTCGCATACTACTTGATATGCTTATAACTAAGGAACACACAACATTTGGGTTTGGATTTTTTAATAATTAAGCGATATAATTCAATAATTAACAAAAAATTTAAAAAATACAGTATACACACCCTCCAACCCCACACTACTCACGTCAACGTGAGTTTAGTTTTGAACTTCCAGGCAGAAGATCCGGTCGCTTACTGTATGAAAATAAATACGAATTTTCATTTTTAAAAAACAAAAACTAACGTTATGCTGAACCACACACTCCATCTCCCGTCGGTACAATTCGAGCTTTATTAATAATACTAGCAACAGAAAACACCCTCCGGGCGTCGTAAAAATTAGTTTTTGAAAGACATTGCCTGAGAGGGTGGGAGTTAAAAATTCAATGTCAGAGGGTTTGTATCATAAGTAAGACAAATCCTCATATTTATTAAAGGAGTAAAAAAAAAAAAAAAAATGAAACAATTTGAAATGAAAACTGATCCCCGTCCCTCTCATACAAAATGTTACATGCATGTAATAATCAAACAATTATTTTGAATATTTTCCACATCAATTTTACACAAAATCGTAGGTATTTATTTATTTGTACACTTTTTAGTTAACTTCCTGTTACTGTAAAAAAAAGAAAGAATAAAAGGGACGAGAGTAAAAAACAATTTTTTAAATTGCTTACTCAAATTTTGGGTGTATATAGCATAAGAATATTGTGACGTAAGCTGTGACGTAGAGCTACGACGTAGTTTTTGTTACAGACAGAAATACAGAGAATCTCCATTATTAATAAAGATATAAGTAAGTAGAGTCCTTGAACTAGGAACGTTGTGGTTCCCAAGCGGACGCTCTACTGATTGAGCTAAACCGGCCTTCTTATTATTAATATACTTATATATAGATAAATGTGTTTGTGTGTGTGTGCGCGTTAATAATGTACATATATAAATATATATATATGTGTTTGTGTTTTTGTCTGTAATTATATATAACATATGTGTGTGTGAATAACACACACACACACACACACACACACACATATATATATAACTTTAAAAGAAAGAACAAATTTAACAAACTGTCATTCGGTAATAAATTTATTTCGACCAAAAGCTCAAAAGGCTTTTAAAATTTTTACAAAATTTTAAAAAATTCTTAAGAGACTGGCCTCTTCAGACGGAGATTACAAAATGAAGGAATTCACCTAAAGACAGTTTCACTAGAAAATTCCTTGTATGAATATATGTGAATCATCCCTTACTACCAATCATTTGGATACCTTATATATAATATATATATATATATATATATATATATATATATATATAATATTATATGAGTAAGAAAAGGTGAAATGAAAACACCACACAAATGCTGTTAAAGAAGAAAATTTATAATATAATCATAGCTGATACTGATCAATATTTCGATTTTACAAAAATCATCATCAGAGCTCATTCACTCCCGTAGTTGTTTGGGTCGGAGAGGAAAGTCAAATGAGTTTACAAAACAAAAAACCTTAATACTGCAAAAAACGAAAGTCGTTACAATATTCACCAACGTGGGCATTAGCGCCATATATATGTATATTATGGTAGAGGCGTGTAAGTATCATTTTACAAGGTTAATTGACAGGGATTGTTAGCTGTGTACTGTGGCCGAGGTGATATGGTCTTTGACTATGCCTGCTGAGGTCCCGGTTTCGATTTATGTCTGAGGGAAGTCGTTAGTATACGACTTAAACCTTAAAACAAATACGAACGTGAACAACTGAAACGTTGCCAAACTAACTTGTTCCCTTTCGTGAAAATCTGATATTAGGACAGGTTGGAAGGTAATCTGATTGGTGGTTGTTCGCAGAAGAAGAAGAAGAAGAAGAAGAAGAAGAAGAAGGAAAAAATGTCGTTTCATGGGTGAATGTATGGGTGATTGATTGGACAATGATGGGCGGGGTGATAGAATGGAAAGGAAAGAATCAGAACAAAAAATATGGAGAAGAAGAAATAAATGAAAAAGTTGATTATCTTAAACAATAAAACAAAACATGAATGTAATGAATTAGTTGTCTTCAAATGAAAGAGAAAACATGGAGGTTTAGGATGAAGGAATTTCTCAAGAGAAAAGGATCAAGTAAATAAATTGAAATAAAAGGTAATTAAAATTTCTGTTTTGGTCTGAGTCAAAAATAAAATAAAAATTGAACCAAATTATCTCAAAAGAAAGAAAGAAAGATAGAAATGAACCGAAAGAAAGAAAGAAAGAATGATTGGAGAGAAGGAAGGACACAAAAGTACAGATAAAAAAGGCAAGAAAAAAAAGAAAGGAATAATAAATAGATAAATATTGATAAATGAAAAAAAAAGAATTAAAGAAAGAAGAAAGAAAAAGAAAAAAGAATGAAATAAAAGAAAGAAAGAAAGAAAGGGAGAAAGAAAAAAGTAAGAAAGAAAAAAGGAAGAAAGAAAGGGAGAAAGAAAGAAAGGAAGAAAGAAAGAAAGAGAGAAAGAAAGAAAGAAAGAAAGAAAGAAAGAAAGATTTAAGAGAAAAGGAGGAAGGGCACAAAAGTACATATAAAAAGGCAAGAAAAAAAAGAAAGGAAGAAAGGAATAAATAAATAAATAAATAAATATTGATAAATTAAAATAAAGAAAGAAAAAAAGAAAAAAAGAATGAAAGTAAGATAGAAAGAAAGAACAGAAAGAAAGAAAGTAAGAAAGAAAGAAAGAACAAAAAGAAAGAAAGAAAGAAGAAAGAAAAGAAGAAAGAAAAAAGAAAGAAAGAAAGAAAGGAAGGAAGAAAGAAAAAAGAAAAAAGGAACCAAGAAAAAAAGAAAGAAAAAAGAAAGAAAGAAAGGAAGAAAGAAAGAAAGAAAGAAAGGAAAGAAGAAAGAAAAAAAGAGAAAAAAGAAAGGAAAGAAAGAAAGAAAGAAAGAAGAAAGAAAGAAAGAAAGGAAGGAAGAAAGAAAAAAGAAAAAAAGAAAAAAAGGAACCAAGAAAAAAGAAAGAAAAAGAAGAAGAAAGAAAGGAAAAAGAAAAAAGGAAGAAAGAAAAAAAAGAAAAGAAAGAAAAGAAAGGAAGAAGGAAGAAAAAAGAAAGAAAAAAAGAAAAAAGGAACCAAGAAAAAAAGAAAAGAAAAAAAGAAAGAAAGAAAGAAAAAAGGAAGAAGAAAAAAAGAAAAAGAAAGAAAGAAATGAAAAAGTTGAATAGCTGAGTAAACAATAAAAAAAATAAATAAAATAAATAAAAGGGCTTCAAATGAAACAAAAAACCACGGAGGTTTTTGATGAAGGAATTCTTCAAAGAAAAACTCATTAAATAAATAAATTGAAATATTTAAAAGAAAACAAAAGTTAATTAAAAGAGACTAATTTCGTTTCTTTTTAAAATAAAGAATAAAATGAAAATAAACAAAAAAAATCAACCAAATTCTTCCAACAAAAACCATTTTGTGATCAAAAGCAAAATACGTTAAAGAAAAAAAATCAGATATGAAAATGATACAAAAAATTTTTTTTTAAGATCAACTTGAAGCAAAAAAAAAAAAAGGGTTCTTGTGTGATCCAATCCGTGCTTAGAGCAGAATTCTTCGAACGTGGCACCATCAACGGCCAATAGCGAAATCTCATTCTTCAAATGAAGATTTTCTTTAATGATATTCCCAAGACAACGGCGTCTCCTCATTGGATGATTTTGGCGCGAAGAGGTGACGGAATGGAATTGAAGGCCTTTCAAGTCTCGGAGATAACGAGATCTTAGCTCGATAGACTTTGGGAAAATCTGTCCTGTTACATCGGTGGTAGTGGTGGTGTTGGTGTTTGGTTGGGGGGGGTCACTTCACAATGAGTGAGGAGGGAGAAAGAAAGCGGGGGAGAGAGAGAGGGAGAGAGAGAGAGAGAGAGAGAGAAGAGAGAGAGAGAGAATATGGATAAACAGGCGAGGAAGGGGATAAAGAAAGAAAGAAGGAAAAAAGAAAGAAAGAGAGAGAGAGAAACGAAGAAGAGAGAAAGAAGGAAGAAAGAAAGAAAGAAAGAAAAGAAGAGAAAAACAGCCAAGAAAAAAGAAAAGGAAAGAAAGATGACAAAGAAAGAAAGACAAAAGAAGAAAGAAAAAGAGAGAGAAAGAAAGAAAGAAAGAAAGAAAAAAAAGAAAAAAGAAAAAAAAAAAGGAAGAAGCAAAGAAGAAAAGAAAAAGAAATGAGACCAAAGAAAGAAAAAAGAAAGAAAGAAAGAAAAAGAGAGAAAGCAAGAAAGTCAGTAAAGAAAAAAAGAAAAGAAGACAAAAAAGAAAGAAAACAAAAAAAAAAAGAAAGAAACAGAAAAAAAAAAGAAAGATAAACAAGAAAGAAGAAAGAGAGAAAGAAAGAGAGAGAAAAGAAAAGAATGCAAGAGAAAAAGAAAAAAGAAAGAAATATGGCAAAGACAGAAAGAAAGAAAAACGAAAAGAGAAAGAAAGGAAGATAGCAAAAAAGAAAGAAAGACAGCAAAGAAAGAAAGAAAGAAAAAAGAAAGAAAGAAAGAAAAGAAAGTCGGTAAAGAAGAAAAAAGCAAAAAGAAAGAAACAAACAAACAAAGAAGTAAAGAAAGAAAGAAAGCAAAAAAGAAAGAAAGAAAGATAAACAAAAAAGAAAGAAAGAAAGATAAACAAAAAAGAAAGAAAGAAAGAAAGAAAGGAAGAGAGAGAGAGAGAGAGAGAGAGAAAGAGAGAGAGAGAAGGAAAGAAAGAAAGAAAGAAAGAAAGGTGTTGTAATGACAAAGGTTTTAGACACATCTTCATTACCAACTCTAAAATCGGTTCGATTTTTGCCTGGAGCAAAACTGGCACTTTCACTCAACCATTATTAAAAGAGAAGACTTCTTTGAGAATAAAATATGAGCAGCAATATAACTCCTTAAGTGAACAACAAGCACCCCACCCCCACCCAATCCCACAACCCCACCCCTCAGAGAAACAAAATGAGAAAAATAAAAAGAATCAAGAGAATATGGAGGCCATTATATTAGACGTAGATTCATCCAAACATTTGACTATTTTTTTCGAAACCTTTTTAGATTGCAACGGAAAAGACATTATAAGGTTGACAGAATATATTCAAAACAACATCCTGGCTTCGAATAGCCGACCATGCTGAGGGCTATGACTGTTCTGTGTAGGACAGTAAGTATAAACTCAATCCTTTAGCTAGGGGTAGCCACAGGTAGGTAGGTTGGTTAATTAATTAGTTATTGTGTTTTACGATTTTTGGGGCCAATTAATGCCCATTCTAAAAAAAAAACACTTTGAAAAAGCTGATCCTACTGAGGGGTAAGATTGTCTTGGGTAGGACAACAGGGATAAACAACCCACTGGTTTGGAATAACCGACTACGCTGAGGGGTTTGACTATTCTGTGTAGGACAGTATGTATTAACTCAATCCTTTAGCTACGGGTATCCACAGGTAGTAACTCCTTAAGTGAACAACAAGCACCCCCATCGACCCCCCACCCCCCCGGAGAAACAAAATGAGAAAAAAAAATAATCAAGAGAATAGGAGGCCATTATATTAGACGTAGATTCATCCAAACATTTGACTATTTTTTCGAAACCTTTTTAGATTGCAACGGAAAAGACATTATAAGGTTGACAGAATATATTCAAAACAACATGCTGATTTGGAATAGCCGACCATGCTCAGGGGTAAGATTGTCTTTGGTGGGAAAGAAGGGATTAGTTCAACCCTTTAGCCACGAGTAGCCACGGGTAGCACGGGTAGGTAGATTGGTTGATTAATTAGTTGTTTTGTTTTACGATTTTTGGGCCAGTTAATGTCCATTCTAAACAACCCACTGGCTTGCAATAGCCGATCCTGCTGAGGAGTAAGATTGTCTTGGGTGTGACAGCAGGGATTAACTCAACCCTTTAGCCACGGGTAATCACGGGTAGCAACGGGTGAGAAGATTAGTTAGTTAGTAGTTTTGTTTTATGCTTTTTGTGCTATTTAATGCCCATTTCTAAACCCACTGGCTAAACAGCCAATCTACCAACCAGTGGCTACCTTTGGCTAAAGGATTGGGTAAATACTTACCTTCCACCCGTCCTTCGGGGCGGGAGTCCAGTGTGCTTCGGCTACTGGACTGGTAGAGTACAATTAATAGCGTCGATCCCAGGGGGCCATCCCCCAGGCAATACCTACCCCCTTGACTTAAAGAGGCAGGGCTGGGTTTATTGCCCAGCGCGTGAGGCGCCCCCTTGAGGGGAATGCCGAAGGGGTCGATGCAATTTTTGTCCTTTCCCACCCAGGAGCTTCGGCTTGTGGGTGGGCCTACATTAAAACAAGGCCTTGTGCCCAGCCCATACAAGTGGGGTATGAGGCAAATATCCTTACTCTTCTACCCAGGAGAGTCTTACACCTCAACATGGTCGCTTATTCCAAGCCAGTGGGTTGTTTTGATTCGGCATTAAATAACCCAAAATATGACTGGCTGAATAGTCGACTATGCTACGGGTAATATTGTCTCGGGTGGGACAGTAGGGATAAACAACCCACTGGTTAGGAATAGCCGACTATGCTGAGGGGTTTGACTATTCTGTGTAGGACAGTATGTATTAACTCAATCCTTTAGCTATGGGTAGCCACAGGTAGTGACTCCTTAAGTGAACAACAAGCACCCCATCGACCCCCCCACCCCCAGAGAAACAAAATGAGAAAGAGAAAAATAATCAAGAGAATAGGAAGGCCATTATATTAGACGTAGATTCATCCAAACATCTGACTATTTTTTCGAAACCTTTTTAGATTGCAACGGAAAAGACATTATAAGGTTGACAGAATATATTTAAAACAACATGCTGGTTTGGAATAGCCGACCATGCTCAGGGGTAAGATTCTCTTTGGTGGAAAAGAAGGGATTAACTCAAACCTTTTAGCCACGGGTAGTCACAGGTAGCCACGGGTAGGTAGGCTGGTTGATTAATTAGTTGTTTTCTTTTACGATTTTTGGGGTCAGTTAATGCCATTCTACACAACCCACTGGCTTGTAATAGCCGATCCTGCTGAGGGGTAAGATTGTCTTTGGTGGAAAAGAAGGGATTAACTCAGCCCTTTATTCACGGGTAGTCGACTATGCTATGGGTAAGATTGTCTCGGGTGGGACAGTAAGGATAAACAACCCACTGGTTTGGAATAGCCCATGCTGAGGGGTTTGACTGATCTGTGTAGGGCAGTATGTATTAACTCAATCCTTTAGCTACGGATAGCCACGGGTAGTAACTCCTTAAGTGAACAACAACCAGTAGCCACAGGTAGGTAGGTAGGTTGGTTAATTTGTTAGTTGTTTTGTTTTGCGATTTTTGTGCCAGTTAACACCCATTCTACACAACCCACTGGCTTGAAATGCTGAGGGGTAAGATTGACTTTGGTGGGAAAGCGTGGATTAATTCAATCCTTTAGCCACGGGTAGCCACTGGTAGAAACCGGTGGGATGATTGGTGAGTTAGTTTGGTTGTATGCTTTTGTGCCTTTTAAAGCCCATTCTAAACAACCCACAGGCTTGGAATAGTTGAATATGCTGAGGGGTATGACTTTCTGTGTAGGACAGTAAGTATTAACTCAATCCTTTAGCTACGGGTAGCCCCAGGTAGTCTACGGGTAGGTTGGCTGGTTGGTTGGTGGTTGGTTGATTAACGTTTTGGTTTTACGGCATATCAACCTTTTTCGAGTCATTTACTGCCGAATCAAAACACACACTGGTTTCGAATAGCCGATTATGCTGAGGAGTAAGATTATCTTTGTTGGGAAAGCAGGGATTAACTCAACCCTTTAGCTACGGGTAGACACGGGTAGGTTGGTTGGTTAATTAGTTGTTTTATTTTACGATTTTGGGGCCAGTTAATGTCCATTCTAAACAATCCACGGGCTTGGAACAGCCGACCATTCTGAGGGGTAACACTGTCCTAGGATTGGACAGTAGGGATTAAATTAACCCTTTAGCCACGGGTAGCCACGGTTAGATAGGTTGGTTCTATGAATGGTTTGTTTACCGGGGGGTATTAGCGCAATGTGAAATGCAAACAAACTCGTCCAGGATTTGAACCCGTGTTACCGTGTTTGTTTCCCACGGTGATAACCATTACTTCGTTGAAGAAAAAAGATTATCTGTTTAGTCGGTATCAGCCAATCAGCGAGGGAGTCTATCCCCTTTTCACTAGTGCTAAACCAAGGAATTATTCTAGCAACTGAGGTGGAGCGCAACACCTACCATCAGCTCCTCACTTTACCGCACAGATACCTGTGCTACTCATACGCTGAGTTGGCGAGGGCCGGTATAGAACTAGGAACCTTGTGGTTTCTAGCCGAACGCTCTACCGACAGAGCTAACCCGGCTCTAGTGGGTTGAGTATTTTGGAGGGGGATTTCGCTGACGACCACCAACTAAGCTTACCAAAGCAACACTCTCCTATAAAAGGGACGGAGCACTGTCTGGTGGCCTTTACATATATACAAATTCGTGTATTTATCAGTTAAAATCCTCCTTCCAGTTTGTAGGTGACGATGGTCGAGTGGTTAAGCAGCCTGACAGATGATGAATCGATCGGGTTTCCAACCCGGCCCATAGCACTGTGTGAAAGGCAAACAGCGAGGAAGTCTATCCACTTTTCACAAGCGTTAGACCAAGGAGATTATTCTAGCGTCTGGGGTGGAGCGCCACACCTACCATCAGCTCCTCACTTTACCGCACAGATCCCCGTGCTACTCAAATAGCTGAGTTGGCCAGAGCAGGTATCGAACTAGGAACCTAGTAGTTTCTAGCCGAACGCCTAAAGCTAACCCGGCCCATAGCACTCCGTGAAAGGCAAACAGTTTCGCCCAGGATTTGAACTCGGATCGCCGAGTCCCTTTTTCTTACGACGAGAACCATTACACTACACGCCTCCACAAGATATCATAGATGTCTTTTCCTCGATATCATCATTAAGCCTCGTCGCATGCCTGATTAATTAATTACCGAAAGAAATTTAGTCATTAATTAATTAACTCTATTAATTAAGACATGTCCATAATTAAGGATAATACATTATCTCAACGCTCATAGTTTCGCATCTAAGAAGCCATATTTGTAAAAAAGAGGACGCCATTTTGATTTCCAAGGGTTTGGGTTTGTTTTACGGTATCTCAACTTCGGTGGGTCATTTAATGCCGATAAAGTTTTGAAATAAATTCATTGTTGTGGATACTCGATTTTGTTTATAAACTCATGTTTCCTATTTAACCCATAGATGGGACCCTAACAGGTACTACCACTCTGGGACAGAGTAGACCAAGGAGCAATGGTGATGATATTTACTTTCTTGTTAATTTTTTTAATTTCAAAGTTTCCTCCGGACATACATATACACACAACTGCCCTTTATATATATATATATATATATATATATATATATATATATATATATATATATATATAATATTAATATACCAAGCGTGTTGGTAGATCCTTGCGGAGAGAAAAAACCCGGCAGAGAGTTTGATTGTAAAAATATACTACCAAACATCAACCAGGAAGAAAAAAATTTTTGAAAAAAAGAAAAGACCAAGATATTCGTACCAACAAAAAATAATCTATTAGTACAGTATTTGGCCAAAAGAAAAAACAATTTATATGTATATATATGTATATAAGATATATATATATTCATATAACCGCTAGGAGAAGCTAATTTGTAAAAAGTGCTCGATACCTAAGTAGAGCCAAGTAATAAGGATAATCTACTGAGTCAGACGAACCTACTATTAGTTTCGCATAAAGCTCTTCAGGGCTAAAATCTGATTTTAGCCCTGAAGAGCTTTATACGAAACTAATAGTAGGTTCGTCTGACTCAGTAGATTATCCTTATATATATATATATATATATATATATATATATAACTTTTACCGCATGGTGATCGTTTGCTTCCGTGATACGTCGAAACATGGTGTCTGTGGAAGACTATATATGCTCCCTATCCTCTAGTAGATTCAGCATTTTGGAGGGGATTTCGCTGACGACCGCCAACTAAGCTTAAATAGGTAACACTCTCCTATAAAAGAGATGGAGGACTCTCTGGCGGCTTCTAAATATATACAAATTTGTGTATTTATCAGTTAAAATCGTCTTTCCAGTTTGTAGTTGACGATGGCCGTGTGGTTAAGCAGCCTGACAGATGATGAATCAATCGGGTTTGCATCACGGCTGGATGAAGCCGGCAAATGTCTAGCCGCACTGAAGAGACGTTATACGTCGAAAATCTGTGGATGACTATATATATATATATATATATATATATATATATATAATAAGATAAATATATAAAGGTTTTACATGTCTATTTATTAGGTGACAAAGGAACATTCACAACCATATTGGTTTCATGCGATGTAATCATCAGGTGAAGATGTTTCAAATGCCTTTTGAAACATCTTCATCTGATGATTGCATCGCATGAAACCAATATGGTCGTGATTGTTCCTTTGTCACCTAATAAATAGATATGTAAAACCTTTATATATTTATCTTATTATATTATATAACAGCTCTATTTTATATTGAGCACTCTACCAATTAATACTGCCTTTGGTACGCCATTCCAGCAAAAGCTGAAACAGTGACCATCTCACTATATATATATATATATATATATATATATATATATATATATATATATATATATATATATATATATATATTAAGGACCTGAGTAGTCAGACACCTAACGGTTTATCAAGATAATTCTAAATGAAGGAGGCTGGTTCAAACAATTTTTTTGTTGGAAGTGGTCACAAGAAGAAATAAAATTAGCACACATACACACACACACACACATACACACACACACACACACACACACACACACACACACACACACACACACACACATATATATATATATATATATATAATATATATATATATATATATATATATAGAGAGAGAGAGAAGAGAGAGAGAGAGAGGGAGGGGAATAGAGAAAGAGACAAACAGAGATATACATAAATTCAAAATCACACACACACACATATATATATGTGTGTGTGTGTGTGTGTGTAGAGACGTGGGGCGAGAGAAAATGAAGAGAGAGAGAGAGAGAGAGAGAGAAATGTCGAATGGTAATTTTTGGATAATATAGGATAATATATGTCAAAAAATAAGCCTCTTCGTTTCAAATGATATTTCTCAATTGATTGCGTGGGTGTGCGTTTCTTTCTTAGACCAAATCTATTTCCGCTTCCGCTTTTGGGAGAATCGAGGAAAATATAATGAAACTGTCATGTTTCATTATTGCCTCACATTGCGTTCGTGCTCCGCCCCTACCCTCAACCCCCTCTTCCCGCCACTCCTTTTATTCCTATGGGACGGGGGGGAGACAGCTGGGGGTGGGTGAGTGGTCAGGCTTATTTGGATTTGTGAAGCCCCCCCCTTTTTTTCTCACGGTGCTGTATTGACAGGGAGCCTTATTTCGAATTTTTAAGACGACAGCTTGATTTTCTCGGCTTTCCTGTTTGGACATTTCCAGAATTAGAACCCTCAGAATTACAGGTAATTGACAGAATGGTTCTTCAAGACATTGGCAGAAGGATGGAACTGTCCGCCAACAATCTACTTGTCTAATTGACTTTTAGTAAACTATATATATATATATATATATATATATATATATATATATATATATATATATATATATATATACAGGAATACATGGAACGTTATTTTTTTTTTTCAGAATACAAGGTGAGTCAAAAAGTATCAAGTTTAAAACTGTATTTACCGAGATAGAAATGAAGAATTAATGGAATGGGTGAGGAGTTGTAAGTTAGTGGTATACTGCTTCATGTGTGGTGTGGAGGCATTAAAGAATTTATAAAAATGTATTGGACAATGATTTTTACTATAAAAATGTATTGGACAATGATTTTTACAATAAAAATGTATTGGACAATGATTTTTACTATAAAAATGCATTGGACAATGATTTTTACTATAAAAATGTATTGGACAATGATTTTTATAAAAATGATTTTGATTTTTACTATAAAAATGCATTGGCAATGATTTTTACTATAAAAATGCATTGGAAATGGTTTTTACTATAAGAATATATTAGAAAAGATTTTTACAATAAAAGCATTGAACAATGATTTTTACTATAAAAATGCATTGGAAATGATTTTTACTATAAAAATGCATTGGAAATGATTTTTACTATAAAAATGCATTGGAAATGATTTTTACTATAAAAATGCATTGAAATGATTTTTACTAAGAACATGCATTGGAAATGACTTTCTTTATAATAAAAATGCATTGGAAATTATTT
>JALAJA010000074.1:236856-253496 GCA_023376005.1 Doryteuthis pealeii
AGATAGATAGATAGATAGAGAGATAGATAGATATGAACAGACTGATATAGATAGATAGATAGATAATAGATAGATAGATAGAACAGACTGATATAGATAGATAGATAGATAGATTAGATATAGATAGATAGATAGATATCGAGTCTTGTGTAGATATGAACAGTTTCAGATAGATAATAGTTACATATGACAGACTGAGATCGAGATATAGATAGACAGATAGGTATATATATATATATATATATAATATATATATATATATATATAGATAGATAGATAGATAGAAGATAGATAGATAGATAGATAGATTTGAGAGATTAGATATTAAAATTTGAGATAGATACATAGATAGATAGATATGAACGACTGATATAGATAGATAGGATAGAATAGATGATAGAATGATATGAAAGACTGATATAGATAGATATAAGATAAATAGATAGATAGATATGAACAGACTGAGATAGATAGATAGATAGATTTTATAGATAGATAGATAGATAGATAGATATGAACAGGCTAAGATTGATAGATAGAAGATTTATAGATAGATAGATAGATAGATAGATATGGAGACAAGAGTATATATGAACAGTTTTGATAGATAAATATATTTATGATAGTTAGATAGATAGATAGATAGATAGATGGATAGATAGAGAAAAACGTGTTAGAATTAACGATGAGATAAAAAAGATAGATAGATATGGAGAATCTGTAGATATGAACAGTTATATATATATATATTATATATTATATATTAATATTATTTTTGCTTGAAGGCAATTACAATGCGCATATCGCATAAAATTCGATAATTATAGAAGATAATAATGACAAGTGAATATACATCGCTGATGAGACTTAATACAGTTGAAACAGTCTGTACGATGTTCTACACACCAAATAATTCTTTGCGAAATTCACTTGTCATTTTTATCTTCTATAATTATCGAATTTTATACGATATACGCATTGTAATTGCCTTCAAGCAAAAAATATAAATATTAATATATACTTTATTCAACAATGCTTCTAAAATAAACAAACATCCAAAAATCTTATATATATATATATATATATATATATATATATATATATATATATATATATAAAATATATATATAATATAAAATAGAGCTATATCGTATCTATAGCTCTGCTGATGAGGCCTAATAGGCCGAAATGTACATACAGAGATTGATTTTTCTCGATTTGTTTAGCCTTACATTTAGATAGTTAAATCCCGCCTAATTAATTATTAATGAATTAACTTAACAAAAAATTAGGTTCGACTTCAATTAAGCATATATTCTCCCAAATATATATAATATATATATATATATATATATATTATATATATAACTTTCAAAGATAGAAAAACTTAACAAAACCGTCATTCCGTAATAATATATTTCGACCAGAAACTCAAAACATTTTTTAAAATTTTTTTTAATTTTTAAAAATTCTTAAGTGCTAAGCTTCATCAGACGGATTTTACAAAAATAATGGGTATCCCATTATTTTTGTAAAATCCTTTTGATGAGGCTGGGCTCTTAAGACTAATTTTTTTTTAATTTCAAAAGCCTTTTCTAGTCGAAATAAATTATTACGGAATAACGGTTTGTTAAGTTTTTGTTTCTTTGAAAGTTACATATTGCTCTATATACAATCTAATTTATTAATTATTATACATTGAGCTCCCTTTAGGGATTTATAAAAATCCTTGTATAAATATATGTTTGCACCTACAAGAGTATACAGTATGGTTATACAGTGAGATTTTGAAGATCCCAAATAGAATCATCCCTTACAACCAGTCATTTGGATTACATTATATATATATATATATATATATATATATATATATATATATATATATATCTGTCTCTGTCTGTCTGTCTGTCTCTCTCTCTCTCTCTCTCTCTATATATATATATATATATATATATATATATATATTAATAAAGGAAAAGTTGACTTACCGCTGAATATGGTCACGATGGTTAGGTAGTGCAGAATTCAGGGGAGTAAATCAGCGATATAACAAATACAAAGTGCTCAATACGTAAGTAGAGCAAATTTATTATAAAATGGGTACAAGAGATAACCTATTTGAGTTTCACCATGAGGATCTTCAGGGTTAAATCCACTGAATTAACCGAGATACCGATTAATTGCAGTAGATTACACGTGTGTGTTACATTTTGAACCTTACGAAAAACCAATTCCGGTGTGAGAACTTTTAAATCGAAAACCAGCGTCCCTCGTAACGAACTCTTTAATGCAATGAACACACACGTGTGATCTACTGCAATTAATCGGTATCTCGATTAATTCAGTGGATTTAACCCTGAAGAACCTTATGGTGAAACTCGAGTAGGTTATTTCTTGTACCCATTTTATAATATATATATATATATATATATATATATATATATCATGTCGCGCTGTTAGCACGGATATCCATGACAGTCTCTCTCCATCCGTCCCTATCGCTCATCATTCTCGGGAGGTCCTCTATGCAGCATCCTGCATCCGCACAGAGTTGATCAATGTACGTCTTTGCTGGTCGGCCCACACTGGTGTGCCCATGTGCTGACTTCCACAGGAGGACGTCGCTTATGAGTTCGTCCATGCTTCTCCAGCAGTGTCCCGTGTGTCTTGTACGTCTTACTTGGATGGTTTGGGTGATATGTGGCAGGTGGCCGTACAGCTGCTTTCTCGTAGGGTGCTGTTTCCATGTCTTGTTCATGATCACCCGTAGCATTCTTGTGCAGCTCCCATCTAGTTTATTCTCTAGTCGCTTCATTAGGGTCCAGGTGGTGCAGCCATACAGCAGCACTGATACGACAACGGCCTGGAAGAACTGTCTCTTTAACTTGTCTGTGAGATTGGATTTCCATATGACCGATAATTTATTTATAGCGGCCCATGCCTTTCCTATACGTGCATTGACGTCGTTTTCTGTGGAGGAGATGTTACTAAATTCAGTCGTGGCCATTCTTAAATATCGGATTCTGTTCACATCTTGTTGTGTGTCTTCTAACAAGATACACAGGTGTGTCCATGTTACTGTCTTCTTTAAAGCCCAGACTCTAGATTCAATTTTAACCTTCTGGCTCTGGGCAAGTAGCGAGTATGTGTCGGTGTCATGTACATTGGGCGAACCAAGGTAAAAATGAAATGTGTGAAATATATGGGGGAGGGCTTTTGGTGTGAAAATGTACGGCGTCCGTTTGTACCGCCATTTTCCTCTGATACCAAGGGGAAATTTTCTGATTGCCAGGAATCGTCCTCTCACGTTTCCAAAAGGTGACAACTAGGATTGGCCTCACGCGAACTTGAGGGTATTTTAGGTGCGCGCGGTTTAGAGATATAATTGAAAACATCGCAATCCAGTTTGGTCACTTCGTTCTATAACTATAACTCGATGCTCATGTAAACAAAATAGTCTCAATGTTAAATAATGGCCATAACTCGAAGCTTCACGTACTATATATATATATATATTATATATATTATAAAAAAAAGGTCCGCAAAATGTATTATGTTTTCAGAAAAAAAAATCATTCTTTTTATCTTACATATGCAAGACGTGTTTCAGATCTTCTGGTATCTTCTTCAGGCTTTGATTGATAATATGAAAATGAATTCTTACATGCGTGTGTATATATATACATACACATGAGTATTTCACCTCCTCTTCCTGTTTTTGTGGGAGTGGAATATACATGAGTATTTCACTTCCCGCTTCCTGTTTGGTGGGAGTGGAATATAAAGGAATTTCATTTTTAAAATTAGTCTTTTAAACAAGTGTTTTTGTTTTCTGGGTGGCTTGGTAATAAATTCATTAACTGAGTTTTATAACTCTTTTATTAGAGTTTTTTCCGATATAGTTCATCAGATGTTCATATATATATATTATATATATATATATATATATATGGAAGTGAATCCGACGGTATGTAATATAGTCGCGGATTTACAAGTAACTGTGATATGTATATATATATATATATATATATATATATTTATTTATTTTTTGTATACCATTTTCCATAAAGAACATGATCTGACGAAACTCATGACGAGGGTTTTCAGATAGCTATGGGTGTAAATGGATCATAATCACTTAATACCCGAGTTTTAAGCTTTTTGTCTTCACTAATTACTTTGCTCTGTTTATAAAAATTAAACATTGAGCTCTCAAATCGGTCCTGAACTTTTCAACACCGTTCAGTTGGAAGAAAGGACTTAGAATCATCCTAATACCAAAGGAATAGGTACTCCACCAAAGTATATATATATATATATATATATATATATATATATATATATATATATATATATTAGCAAATATATGCACCCTCCGGGTGCAAGTATTTAACTATGAATTTAATAAAATATTGTATTAAATTAGAAAGGCTAATGAAACAAATTAAGAATTCAAATAAAAAGATTTGAAACGGAGGGGGTATAATCGGAAAATAGAACAACTGAAATTTACTCTTTCATCACTTCCGTTTTTCAATGCTAAATTTTCCTAATTTAACTATTTAGTTAAAATAGGAAGTAAAGAATAAAATTACAGTTATTTCTTCTTGTTAAGGAATTTCTTTTAGGGTTTATTGAAGATATTTTTACTCATATTCATTAAGATAAAACCAAACAATTAGAAATCAATAATACCAAGCACATTTTTATTAAAATTAGTTTTTTAATATCAATATGCAAATTAGCTTTACGTTTACACTGAAAACTGGTATTTTGTTGTATATATAAATATAATTGCATGTTATTAGTATTTAGGTAAGGCCAACAGTATTAATATTAATGTCAAACAGTTTTATTATTAATTGAGGTTTAAATAGAAATAGAATCATGGAGAATGTGACGTTAATAACTAAGGGAATTGTGACTTGAGTAGTAATATAGTTTCGGTTACAGACAGAAAAACACACAATCTCCATTATAATAAGATATATATATATATATATATATATATATATGTGTGTGTATTTGGGCAGCATTTTTTCATTTATTCATGTTGAATTAAACAAAAGAAACATATCCTGTTTAACAATTTTATTTGTGATTTTTTTCAAATTTTCCGGACAAATTTTTTATATTTGGGGGGAATATATATATATATATATATATATATATATATATATATATATATATATATATATATAAACGGATGGAGCTCTCTCTGGTTGCCTTTACATATATACATATGTATGCATTTATCAGTTAAAACCCTCGTTCCAGTCTCTAGCTGTGGTTAGGGTGTCTAAGTGATGATAAATCGGTCGGCTTTCCTTTCTAGCTGGAGGTAGCCCGCTAATGTCTAGCCTCACCGAAAAGACGTGAGACGTCGAAACACGGTGTCTATGGATGGCTTTTGTTTAATTCAATATATATATATATATATATATATATATTATATATATATATATATAGGGTGACCCAAAAAAACAGGCCTGCCTTTTTAAAAAAAAGTCTGTTTTTTGGGATTACCCTATACATTCGAGAAAGGACGTGAGAACTGGAAACAGCATTACATAAATTTAAAAATATGCAGTTGATTACAATACAAAAATAACTTTGATAAACATTATTGATATGAAAGAGACAAAAGCGATGTTATTTTTAGGAATAGGATCAATGCAAATGTATTGATTTTGGCAATTGTTCTTTTTCATTGTTCACTAGCTACCACCAATTTTCCCGGTCAAATTTACCCCCCACCTATATTTAACACAATGAAACTTGCATAAAGGTTAATATTATCGTAAAATTTTTTTGTCCGTTTAAAAGAAGAAACATTAAAGAAACTCTTGATGATTTTTGAAAAAATGTTCAGCTTACGGTAATAATGAAAATTATGAATGAAAAACAATGTTTACATTTTTGCACCGTTAAATCAATTGAAATTTAACGTAGCCAAAAACAAGTCATGACTAGGGACTTTTAAAAAAAATTCTATGAAAAATTAATTAATGGTCCGATTTTCACAAAAATTTCATAATTGCTTACCTTTTGATGCAAATATGTTTGAAATAGTTTTTTTGGCAATTGTTTTTTTTTTTCATTGTTCACTATTAGGCAGATTTTATTGTTTTATTTCATGAAAGATTTCAAATATTGCAAAGAATATTTATTTTGAGACTATTTAAAATGGCGACAAATCAGACCATTCCAGATTTAATAGGGGTCCCATGTATTGGTGTCGATGTGGCATGTCTTCATGTCCCTCTTGCAGACATCTTTAGAGTGCATGTGTGGTCTCCCTACCGGTCGGGTGCCCTCTATTAATTCGCCATACAGTAGGTCTTTGGGGATGCGGCCTTTGCCCATCCTCCTGATGTGGCCGAGCCAACGCAGGCGCTTCTCGCAGATGATGGTGGGCATGCTGTCCATTTTCATGTGGAGTGGTTGCTAAATACACACCCTGTATATCTCAAATGATATCAACAACCTGTACCACTGAATAATACCCTCGCTAAAAGTATAAATCCAACTATTCTCCCTCCAGCTATGGGAAAATACTGAATTCAAAAAATGTATGACACTTCTCAAAGATTTACATTGTGTCACATCCTGTTCGTGTGGAGAGCTTGCTAAATACACACCCTGTATATCTAAGATGATATCGACCTTTCGGAAACACCTTGTAGATCTAAAATAATATCACTTTTTAAATATTCTGTAAGTAAAGTAAGTAAAGTCGTCGGAATGGCCTAAAATCGGTATCAGCCAATCAGCGAGGGAGTCTATCCCCTCACTAGCGCTAGACCAAGGAGATTGTTTCTGGCGTCTGGGGTGGAGCGCCACACCTACCATCAGCTCCTTACTTTACCGCACATATCCCTGTGCTACTCATACTCTGAGTTGGCGAGGGCCGGTATCGAACTAGGAATCTTGTGGTTTCTAGCCGAACGCTCTACCGACTGAGCTAAGCTGGCCCTATGTACATCTCAATAATACATTCGGTAAGGCACAAATCCAACTATTCTCCCTCCAGTTATGGGAACACGCTGAATTCAAACCTATTAAACATTGCTTAAAATTGACCTTGTGTCACATCCTGTTCGTGCGAAAGGGTTGGCTAAATAGACACCCGATACATCTAAAAAAAAATGGAGGCGCGTGGTCGAGTGGTTAGAGTCGTGGGTAATGGACTCGTCGATCTGAGTTCACTTCCTGGACGAAGCTGTTGGCTTTTCACATGCGCTGATACCCTTAGGAAAGGTATGAATCCAATTCTTCTTCCAGCTATGGTAAATAGCAGAGTAGACACGGCTCTTTAACCATGGCTAGTTAACCAGTCTAGGAGAAGGAAAACTCTGAATTCAAACCTGTTAAACTCCGCTTAAAAAATTACCTCGTGTCACATCCTGTTCGTGCGGAAGGGTTGGCTAAACAGACACCTATATATCTAAAATTCACCACCTCAGGTTGTGTAATGGTTAGCAAGGAAGACTGACAAACCATGACTAGTGAGTTCGTACCTCACTGGGTGCCCTTACATTCGGCCTTGTGCCATATCTAAGTGAAGCTTAGTAAATAACTATATATCTAAAATAATATCCGCTTTTTGGAAACGCCCTGTAGATCTCAAATAATATCAATCATCTTTTTTTCTTTGAAGCCCTCCCCCATGCATATTCAGAGTGAGATTGCTGTGTTTATGCCCAAATTGATTGCCTCCAATTGCAGGAACACAAGAGCTCTGTCTATTTTAACGCATTAGCGATCAAATCCCACTTAACCATTCCGAAGAGGGGGCGGGGGGAAGGGGGGGCGGACGGGCCGGCACGGCAAAGTTTCCCCTTAACGTTTCCGTCCACTTGTCCTCTTTCGGAATTCGATTTTGCCAAGGAATGAACAGCGCGCTTGTCCAAATGTCTTCGAGAATCGGTCAATCCATTAGGTTTAATCAGACGATTCTTCAGCATCGATCGAATGAGCGAGAGAGAGAGAGAGAGAGAGAGAGAGAGTTCCCTCCCACTTCCACCCCCACCCCGGGTGGAGGGTAGGTGGGGTGCGGGTGGAGAGGGTGGCCTCATTTACAGGGCAAGTAATAAAATGAATCAAAGTCCGGTTGGTCTTATTACAAAGGAGGATAAAACGTTCATTGAGGCTTCCTCCGTTGAACACAGAGTGGCGGTTTTTATAAGAATTCCCAGAGCAGCTGGTATGCAAAGATCTATCTATCTATCTATCTATCTATCTAACTTTCAATATATATATATATATATATATATATATATATATGTATATGTATATGTGTGTGTGTGTGTGTGTGTGTGTGTGTGAGGTAAAATTGGAAGTGAATCCGACAGTATGTAATATTAAGAAAAAATTGAAAAGACACAGGTTCATAAAACGAGTGATGTTTATTTCGCCGACGCTGCAGTGTTTCAATCTGTTTCAATAGATCTTCATCGGGGCATTTGTTAGTTTGAGGGGAAAAATAACAGAAAATAAGAAATCTCAAATTAACGAAAGCCCTGATGAAGATCTATTGAAACAGATCGAAACACTGCAGCGTAGGCGAAATAAACATTACTCGTTTATAAACTTGTGTTTTTCAATGAATATATATCTATATTCATCTCTCTCTCCCTCTCTCTCAATCTATCTATCTATCTATCTATATATATATATATATATATATATATATTATTGTATAGGGGATAAAGTAAGCGCCCTTGACTTCATGTCCTAGGTACCCTAACTTATATATATGTATGTGTGTGTATATGTGCGGGCGTGTGTGTAAGTATATATATATATATATATATATATATATATATATATATATATATGGGGTGGGTTTCCTTCCTTACCCAATTACCTTTTCACTATAAAAGCAGAATGCACAAGCATTTGTGTCAATAAATTTTGAAAAAGGTTCAGCCAATAATGAGGCGAAATATCAATTGAATTTAGTTGCTGTGTTGTATATCCATTTTCCTCTATTCTCGACCACATTTTGTCGGATTTATTCAATCCTTCACTCTTCACACATACATACACACACACACACACACACACACACACACATATATATATATATATATATATATATATATATATATATATATATATATATATACAATCCCATGAACCCTCCCTCACATATATAAGAGCATTAAAAAAATAACCCACCTCATAGAGATTCTTCACGGAACAAATGGACATGCTACTACTAATACACTCGTCTACCCGGATTTTAATAGCATGTCACACCCTCAAAAACACTGCAACTTTTATAGTTCTTTTATAATGCTCCCTTTCTAAATCTATAAACAATTTCTTCAAATAAGAAATTTTCTCCTGACGATGACCTAAGGTCGAAACTAGTTGAGAATAAACAACAGACAAGAAGTATTCCTGATTGTCTCATTACCTTTTGTCATACTATATATATTATATATATATATATATATATATATATATATATATATATATATATATTCATCCACATACATTATTATTTCGACATATCACATCTCTTCAGTGCGGCTAGAAGTTAAAACATTAAAATATGTTTCAAAAATTTCTTACCTTTTTACAGTTGTTGATAACCGAAATTTTATTCTGTAAAGAAGAGAAAAAGAAATTGATTTTTAAAATTTCAGATTAAATTGCAGATTAAACATTTCAACATTACTTGAATATTTTTATTTGTATTGAGAATTTAGAAGATAAACCAACTATATACAAATATATAAATCTTTATTTCTTAGAGATATATAACATGTATTTCAGGATTTTAGATGCATTAATAAGATGGGCAGATTTGCGGCAAATCTAACATGGGGTAAACTTTAATTGATTGGTTTGGTTTGGTTTGTTTTGTTTTACGGCATATCAACCTCAGTGGGTCATTTGATGCCGATAAAGTTTTGAAATAAATCAATTCTTAATGGATAATACAATTTTTTTATAAATACATTTTTCTATTTAACCCATAGATGGGACCCTAACAGGTACTACCACTCCGGGTCAGAGTGGACCAGGGAGCAATGGTGATGAAGGAGTGCTCCACATCCCCCAAACCTCCAAAACTGGAACCTCACCATCAGATAGAGTTTAACGTCATTCCCAGGACATGTAGACCCGCAGCCACCGCCTTCTAGCATTCATATGATAAAAAAAGGGGTTGGGACTAGCTATAAGGGCAATAGGGTTGGGAAAATCATATAGGTGCTAGGGCTTGACGTGACCAGCCGATTGATCGGAGGGGACTTTAATAGAGACATTATTAATCGTTGAGAATATAACTTAAATAAATAAGGAAATCGTGACGTTAACGGTATCGTAGTTTCGGTTACAGCCAGACAATTACATAATCTTCATTATAATAAGATCAATTTATTGTTCACCCCTGGCTGACAGTTCCGTTAGCCGTGAGGATAAGGAACTCGACGGACGAAAATTATGTCTGGTTTCGAACTCGGCTAAAGGTAACTGTTAAAAAGTCGAGCCGCACTGATGAGAAGTAAACTTTGAAACGTGTCTGTGGATGACTAGTATATATATATATATATATATATATATATATATTATGTGTGTGTGTGTGTGTGTGTGTGTGTGTGTGTGTGTTTGAGAGAGAGAGAGAGAGAAGAAGAGAGAATAGCATGGACACAGATTCAACGGCGCTTAATAACAGTCAGTTTCTTGCCGATGTTACGTTGATTCTACGTTGTATGCACGCTATTCCTATTACATAATTATTAGTACCCTAACAATTATGTAGGGTTAGTGTAGAAATCAAAATGGCTGTTTGAAATTACGGCTAGCAGTTTTTTGAGTGGGAGTACGTGATGATATCATGGAAGATTGATTGGCACATGTTAAACTCATGTTACTCCTTTTCCAGTAGATACCGCGAGAATTAGTAGAGAAATGAGAAACAAAGGTTCTTTTCGGGGTTTGATTTGAAAGGATTAGTTAGATCAGTACTGTCCACGGAGATAGCAAGTCGCGATCAGCGCGCCCCCGGTGGGGCCGTACTCTGCGCAGTTAGTCTGGATGGGGATCTCTAAATAAAATCTAAGTCTTGGGTTATTTATCAAAAAAACTACTAATGACCTGGGGCTTCTGATAGATGAGAAATCCATAATGGAAGATCGGACACGAAATCTCCAAATGGAAAGTTCCAGACGCTAAAAGAAGAACATAAGATACCAAAGATGATCCGAAGATGAGTTATGCCCCATTGAACAATATATAACAATACCTGATACCCCCACCTCCATGCACATATTCTAGCGCTAGTGAAAAGGGGATAGACTCCCTCACTGAAAGAAAAAGAGAAAGAAGGGAGGAAGGAAAAAGGAAGGTAAGAAAGAAAGCAAAAGAAAGAAAGAAAGAAGGAAGAAGGAAGGAAGGAAGAAAAGAAGGAAGAAAGAAAGAAAGAAGAAGGAAGAAAAAAAGGAAAAGGAAGAAAAAGAAAAGAAAGAAAGAAAGAAAGGAAGAAAAAAAGAAGAAAAAAAAAGGGAGAAAGAAGAAGGAAGGAAAAAAGAAAGAAAGGAAAAAAAGAAAGAAGAGAAAGGAAGAAAAAGAAAGAAAGGAAGGAAGAAAAAAAAGGAAAGAAGAAAGGGAAGAAAGAAAAGAAAGAAAGGAAAGAAAAAGGAAAGAAGAAAGGAAGGATGAAAAAAGAGAAGGAAAGAAGAAAGAAAGAAAGAAAGAAAAAAAGAAAGAAAGAAGAAGGAAGAAAGAAAAGAAGGAAAGAAAGAAAAGAAGGAAAGAGAAAAGAAGGAAAGAAAAGAAAGAAAGATGAAAGAAAGAAAGAAAGGAAGGAAGGAAAAAAAGAAAGAAGAAGAAGAAAGAAGGAAAAAAAGAAAGAAAAAAGAAAGAAAAAAGAAAGAAGAAAGAAAAGAAGACAAAAAGGAAAAAAAGAAAAAAGAAAAAAGAAAAGAAAGAAAAAGAAAAGAAAAAAAGAAAAGAAGAAAGAAAGAAAGAAAGAAAGAAAGAAAGAAAGAAAGAAAAATGAGGAAAGAAAGAAAGAAGAAAGAAAGGAAAAGAAAAAAGAAAGAAAGAAGAAGGAAAGAAAAAGAAAAGAAAGAAAGGAAGGAAGAAAAGAAAAAAGAAAGAAAGAAAGAAAGAAAAAAAAGAAAGAAAGAAAGAAAGAAAAAAAAAACAACAACAACAAAAAAGAAAGGAAGAACTCTGGATCGAAATAAAATACAATATAAAGAAAATCTAAGTCTTGGGTTATTTATCCAAAAAACTACTAATGACCCAGGGCTTCTGGTAGACGAGAAGTCCCTAATGGAAAGTTCCAGACACTAGACGAAAAACTCCCAGCGACATAAGATACCAAAGATGATCAGAAGTATATAACATTTCTACTTATATCAATCAAAATATCTATCAATGTTTTATACGCTCGATAACGTTTCTGCTACATAGCTTGGTTTCTAGGAACTTTCTCGTTCTTCTGGGAAATTCCTTTCTTACCTTTTCTTTCATTTCTGTTGGGGATGGCATCGGCGGCTAAAGGCCAGATAGGGAGAGGGCTCTGGGTCGCGAAGGGGCCGAAGGTCGGCGCGAGGCGGGAGGGCGAGTCCTCGCCGGGAAGGAGGCCGGGCGTCAGCACGACCGATGGGGCTCGTGGCAGACGGAACGCCAGCCTACGAGCGATGCAGTAGCGAGAAGGGGAGAAGGGTGGGAGGCGGGGCATGGGGGAAAAAGAGAGAGGGCGGCCAGGGAGTAGAGCGGCGCCGAGGAGAGCGCTAGAGAAGGGAGGGGGGGGGGGGGCGGGCTGGAACCGAAACTAAGAGGACGACGGGAAGGCACAAGGCCCGTAAGGAGGGACGGCAAAGGCGCCAGGAGGGCAGGGTGGAAACCTGCAGTGAGGAAGAAAAAGGGGGACAGAGGAAGACGGGACCAGAGCACGGACGAAGAACAGGCAAGGGTAGGATGAGTACAAGAAAGAGCGGGGACAGGGGAACGAGAGGGGAAGGGGCAGAGGAGAGGGAAAAGGGAGGGAAGAAGAGGGGCGGGTAGGAGGAGGGCGAAGGGTGGGAGCTGAAGAAAGAGAAACAAAAAGCGGGGGGATAAGCGGAAAAGAAAGGGAGGCAAGAAGAAAGAACGGGAAGATGATGCCGGGACGGCCGAGGGGAAACTAAAGAGGGAAATGAGGAAAAAGGGACCAAGGAAAGAGGGATGAGGGAAAATGAGGGGAGAGTGAGGGGAAGGGGGCGAGGGGGCGAGGAGACCCCCGCGGGCAGAGCTGGGGAGGGAGGCTGAGGCAGGGCAGGAGCCGGGCGAAGGAAGAGGAGAGGGAGGAGGGCAAACGGAAAGACGGGACCCGGAGGGGCAAGAGAGGGGCAGGGCGGAGAAGGTGGAGAAGGGGGCGAAGGCGGGGGAGGGGGCAAAAAGCGGGCGAGGACGTGCCAGAGTAGAGTCTGCCGCAGGAGAGAGAGGAGAGAGAGAGGAGAGAGAGAGCGAAGGAGAGAGAGATAGAGGAGAGTGGCGTGAAGGCAACGACAAGGGAACGACGCAGAAAGGCAGAAGTAGAGAAGAGAAGAAGAAGGACAAGGGCAAGCCGGCAAAGAAGCAGCGGGGGGAGAGAGCGGACAGACGGTGGCACGGGAGGAATGGCGCAGCAGCGGAGAGACGAACGACGCCCCTCCGGCGCGAGGAGCAGAAGACCCCGGGGGGGTGAGGAGCGTACGCAGCGACGCACGGGCCGCAGAGGGCAGGAGGCGCCGCAAGGAGCCAAGGACAAGGGGAAGGGCGCAGGGAGGGGCTCTGGGCGTAGCAGGGCGAAACAGGAGGGGGAACGAGCCGGCGGAGACGTCACGGGGGCGAAGGCGGGCGGAGGGGAGGCGGGAGAGGAGAGAGCGCGAGGAGACGGAAGAAAGAGGGGGAAACAGGGGACGAGGATTCGACACACGAGGAGGCGGGCGTGAGGCACGGGGCAGGAGGAGGAGCGGCGAGAAGGAGCGAATGGACGGTGGAGGCGCAGGGGAGGGGCCGGCAAGCAAAAAAGGAAAAGGAGCACAAAGCGGCGAAAAAATGAACAAACAGCCAAAAAAGGAATAGAGAGATAGAGAGAGAGTGAGGGGAAGGGGAGGAGGGGAGCGGGGGAGGAAGACGCGAGGCACGAGGGGGTGCGGAGGAGGGAAGCAGGAACGGACGGAGTAGGCGAAGAGGGAGCAACGCAAAACAAGCCAGAGGCGGCAGAGAGGGAGGCCCGCAAACGACCATAGGACGCGAAAAGAGGAGCAGAAGACAGGACGGGAAGGAGGCAGACGAAGCACCAAACCGAGGAGAAGGGAGCGCCGAAACGGAGACAAAGACGAAACAGGCACCGCAAAGAGAGAGACCCACCAGAAGCGACGGAGAGACGCAAAAGCCACAGCGTGAGAGATATAGAGATAGAGAGAGAGGAGAGAGATAGAGAGAGGAGAGAGAGGGAGAGACAGGGTGAGGGAGAGAAAGTGGAAAGAAGCAGGACAAGCAAAGTGCGGGGGCGCGGTGAGGAACACGGGACAGCGGGGGCGGGGGAGAGCCGGGACTACCGGCGACTGGACGGCAAGAACAACAGAGGTACGGAAGACAAAAGAGGACCCGGCGGGAGGGCGGCGGGGGGGGGGAAGGGCGGAGAGCGGCACAAGGAAAAGGGCCGGAGGGCGGGCGAAGGCGGCGACACCGAGGGGACAGGAAAGGGGGGAGCGGCGGGAAGACGCGAGGCGAGGCGAGCGGCGGGGCGCGGGGCGCGCGGCGGGCGGCCGCGAAGCCGCGGGCCTGGAGAGCGAGAAAGACGCCGCGCAGCGGGAGCGTGGAGCGGCGGGACAGCCGGCGAAGAGAGGCCGAGGCAGGGGAGCAGGGGGAGCTGGGAGAAGGACATGGGAGAGAGGCGGGAGCGGCGCCCGGCGGCGGGGACCGGAAAAACCGCCGGCAGAGGGCCCGGGGGGGGAAGATAGAGGGTGGAGAGAGCCGCGGCGGGGGGGGGGCCGGGGAAAGCGGGCGGGGTGGGGCGGCCGGGGGGGCCGACGGAAGAATAGCAACAGGCCGCACCAGCCCATGGGGCAATAAGGGGCAAGTGAGGAACAAGGGGGGTAGGGCGGCAAGGCCCGCCCACGCGCAACCTACACACACCACCGCAGAGAGAGCACCAATAGAGGGAGGAACAAGAGGAAAAGAAAAGAAAAAAGAACAGAAAAGGAGAACAATACAGGGGACCAAAGCGGGAACCTAAAGGGTGGGCCACAAGGGGTGGTGGCACAAGGGGGGGGGGGGGTGGGACGCAAAAGGGCTTGGGGGGGCGCAGGCAAAAAGGCGGGCGGCGCCAGGGGGAGCGGACGGAGACAGCCCGAGGAACGAGCAGACGAGGCGGAGGCGGGACCGCCGGCGCCGGAGTACGGGGTGAGGAAAGAAAGAAGAAAGAGAAGAGAGAGAGAGAGAGAGAGAGAGAGAGGCGGGGAGGAGCGGGTGGCGGGGCGTGGGATTGGGGAGGGGTGGGGGGGGTGAGGGGAGACAGGAAGAGAAAGGGGGAAACAAGGGAAAAGCCGAGAGGGAGGGGGAGAAGAGGAAACGCAAGGGCCGGCCGGGAAAGCAAAGGGGGGAGAATAAACACCGAATAGAAATAGAAAGACACCAGCCACGGGGGCACCCACAGGGAAACGGGAAAACAAAACAGCCCGAAACAAGAAAAAACGCAGGAGCGAGGGGGAGGCACCACATGGACAGAGAGAGGATAGAGAGAGAGAGAGAGAGACGAGAGAGAGAGATGGGGGGGGGGGGGGGGGGGAGGAGGAGGAAGGAAGAGGAAAACACAGGGGGAAAGGAAGGTAAGAGGGGGGAGGGGAGGGGCCACGACGGGCAAGGGGGAGCACTGCCAGAGACCAACAAAGGGGCCGGAAGATCGAGCGAAGGAATAGAGCGAAACACGAGCAGCGGCGCAAGACGCACCACGGGAACGCAGGAACGGGGGGGGGCAGGCGGGCGGAAGAGACCACAGACCGGCGAGGCACGGCCGGGCGGCAAGAGAGAGAGAGGAGAGAGAGAGATAGAGAGAGAGAGAGAGGGGGGGGGGCGGGGGGGAGAGAGGAGGAAAACAAAAAGAACAAAACGCGACAAAACGTGGGAGGAGACGATGGCGCGACGAGCGGGGAGGCGGCAGCAGCAGGCGGGGGAAGGGGGCGGGGGGCGCACAGCGCCACCACAGGCGGGCGGAGGCAGGCCAGGCCGCGGGCAGAAGAGAGAGAGGAAGGAAGGGAAGAGAAGCGAACCGGAAGAGGGGGGGCAGAAGCAAGAGGACCAGGAGAGAAAGGGTGCGGGCGCGGCGCGGGGGCAGAGCAACGACGGGGAAAGCGGGGGAAAACCGGGCGCAGGAGGAAAGAAACAAAGAAAAGGGCAGCGGCGGGAACCAAAAGGAAAAGGGCAGGAAGGGGGCCGGCACAGGAAGGACGCGTGAGAGGAGGGCCAGAGCGGGGGAGGCGGGGAGGCAGGGGCCAGAGCGGTGGGGAGGAGGGAGAGGAGGGTGCCGGACGGGGGGGAGGCGGGGAGGGGAGGAGGGCCACCGGGGGAGGCGGGAGAAAGGGGGTCCGACCCGGGGGGAGGGGGAAAGGAGGGAGCCGAGCGGAGCGGGAGAGGAGGCGGGCCAG
>JALAJA010000074.1:253596-261096 GCA_023376005.1 Doryteuthis pealeii
TTATACTTTTTTCTGATGAATACGATGGAATGCCTCTTTATATGATATATACTATTATATATATATTATTATAATTATATATATATATATATGGAATATTATATAAACTTTTTTGGTAGCATTTTGGCATTTCATGGGTAAAAATGCTTTTATAAACCAATTTCTAGTAGTAGGGAAGCTCTAGAACTCATTTTACAAACAAAAATTAATTACAAAAAGTCGCCATTCTTTGCCAACTCAACCAAGTTTGGATAGCTAAAAATCGACATAACTTCGCCAATTTTTGGAATTGGAAGCTCAAATTTTGGGGATTGTCTTATGTCAACATAGTTCACAACTGGAAAAAAAATCAGAAAAAATGAAAGGGGTGGGTGACAAATTTACTTTTTTCCTGTATATTAACCTTAGTCCTCATAACAATGTCTCTACTTAAATCTGAACCCGACTTGCCGATTCCTATTTCCTTGACGGTTACCATTATGCCATCTGTAGCCAAGATAAGTATAATAAAGACAGAGAATTACGTATCTTATCGTAATCAAAAGGAAAAGAAGGAAATATGTTGTTCATGGATTTGTGATTAAGACTAATTAGATGAGTTGCAAATGGCCGCATTTATTTTCAAGAATTCTCCATTCTTGGAGATTAATTGGAAGAAATTTGTTTGGACAAAGATTCTTGTCCAATAAGGAATTACCAAAGTCTGCAATTACCGGAATTAGATTAATGAACGTCATCTCACCACTGATCTTTGAAAATTAATTGTTAATCAGTCGCAGACATCAGGAGATGTCGAGAAAGTTGTCAAAATAACGGACTCGCAAAGGACACTTTATCAATATACAGGAATATAAGTGAAATGATATTTACAGTATTTCACGGTGTATAAGACGCAGAAAAAAAACAACAAAAAACAAAAAACAGACACTCAAAATGTTACATAATCTATGTGGTTGCATAAGATTATTAACAATCCCCTGTATTTCTAAATCATCATACTGTGGTATATCCACAGGCTCTGCTGTTGAGAAATTTCTTATATATATATTTACCAACCACTCCGCACGAGCAGGATGCGACACAAGGTCAAATTATTAAGCAGAGTTCAGCAGGTTTGAATTCAGAGTTTTCCTTCTCCTAGACCGGTTGCCTAACCAAGGTTAAAGAGCCCAGTCTGCCCTACTATTTACCCATAGTTGGAGGGAGAGTAGGATTCATACCTTTCCCAAGGGTATTAGCGCTAAGTGAAATGCAATTACCACGTCCAGGATTTGAACTCGGGGCGACGAGTCCATTTCCCATGATTTAACCATTACACCACGCGCTTCCTATTTCTTATATAAGGTGTGTGCTAGACGCCCGCTCCTATTTATAGACTCGGCGATAACCATGTGATCATACTCTTGGCCAATCATTGACAGTACTCTGCTGCTGAGACAATACTTAAACTGAGCATACTAAGCATACTGGCTATAATTACTTTGAACCTTCGTGGACGATGAACATAGGATTGAATCACTGGACCTTTAACAATACGCAGGATAGGACTTATACGCAGGATAGGACTTATTCGCTTACCAAAGGATTCCATAACATAGGACTTACTTACTCTAAGCTCTTTTCAACTGGCCAAGGATGGCATTTAAAAACTTAACACCTGCTAGTTAGCATACAATGCTAGATCAGTTTAAGAGGGTTGGAACTTTAGTAATCGACAATTAAAATCCTGAAAGAATATCCAAATTGAAATACTTCAGAAGTCACAGCTCAACAAACGTGTTAAAATGTTCAATAAAAAGAGGTAAATAAACACTTAAAAACCAAATAGTCGAAAACCGAACCTGTTACATAATCTATGCGGTTGCATAAGATTATTGTCAATCCCCTGTATTTCTAAAGGGATGGCCCCTTTTCATATCACGGGCGGGACTTTCCATGGAATAGTACAGAAAGCCCGCGAAATACGTGAAGTCACGTGGGACCTGGTTGGGTCCTCAGTTTTCAGTTGGACGTCGGGCAGAGAGGGTGTTTTCTGCCTTAACTGGAACTCACTGCATACGCGCGCTATGTTAGTCAGATGTTTAGTTACATGAAATGTTTAGTTAAGTAAATAAAAGCTTAAGAAAATAACACGGTTTTGTGATTAATGAATGTCTTGGTAACAAGACTGATCTAGAAGAAGAAATGAATTAAGTGTGACCGACCACCCAAGACGAAGTCCAGACGCTAGAAGAGATGTTGGAAGAAGACGTAAGATAGAAAAGACGTTAGAAGAAGAATTAGAAGAAAGTAATGAAAGGGAATACAACAAAAAGACAAACATAAATTAGATAGAATTTTCTGTTGAAGGTTTTCGTTGATGCCTATTGAGTGTTTTGTATAACACAGTCACATTTTTGGAGAGGCTGCTGATATGATTGAAACATCTAGGCTAACTGCTGATAACATAGCGGCAAGTAAACCCATGCTCAGGCATCAAATGCTGGAATTTCTTGTGAATAGCCAATATTTATTTAAGTTGTGGAAATGTTATCTGGTATTATTTCCTTGTCTGTCAATAGCTATTCATAGACACTGCCCATTAGGGTAGATCGATTTTTCACTTTTTAAAAATATCAAATGGTCCAGCGCTAAGGAAAAGGCGATAGGCTCCTTCGCTGTTTGGCTGATACCGACTTTAGGACAACCCCGGCGACTTTACTTATTTAAGTCGTGGAAATGTTATCTGGTATTTTTTCCTGTCTGTCAATAGCTATTCATAGACACTGGCCACTAGGGCAGGTCGATTTTTCACTTTTAAAAACTTAACTCTTTGTCTACTCCAGATAACATAGTGGCAAGTAAACCCATGATCAGGCATCAAAATGCTGGAATTTCTTGTGAATAGCCAATATTCATTTAAGTTTGGAAATGTTATCTGGTATTATTTCCCTGTCGATCAATAACTATTCATAGACACTGCCCATTAGCGTAGGTCGATTTTTCACTTTAAAAAAATATCAAATTGTCCATCTATGCAAAAGTTTGTGTTAGTATACTGAATACTGATATTGGTTAGCTAGTCGGTAGAACGATCGGCTAGAAACCAGAAGTTTCTAGTTCGATACCGGCCCTTGCCAACTCAGCGTATGAGTAACACAGGGATCTGTGCGGTAAAGTAAGGAGCTGATGGTAGGTGTTGCATTCCACCTTAGACGCCAAAACAATCTCCTTGATCTAGCGCTAAGGGAAAAGGCGATAGGCTCCTTTGCTGTCTGGCTGATACCGACTTTAGGCCAACCCAGCGACTTTACTTATTTAAGTTGTGGAAATGTTATCTGGTATTTTTTCCATGTCTGTCAATGGCTTATTCATAGACACTGCCCATTAGGGTAGGTCGATTTTTCACTTTTTTAAACTTAACTCTTTGCCTACTTCAGATTACATGGCGACTAGTTAACCCATGATCAGGCATCAAATGCTGGAATTTCTTGTAAATAGCCTATATTTATTTAAGTTGTGGAAATGTTATCTGGAATTCTTTCCCTGTCGGTCAATAGCTATTCCTAAACACTGCCCATTAGGGTAGGTCAATTTTTCACTTTTTAAACTTAACTCTTTACCTACGAAAATGTTATCTGGTATTATTTCCCTGTCGCTCAATAGCTATTCATAGACACTGTGTTGTATATTGAAGATATTTAAAAGAAGGGGAAAACGGAAATAGGATCTTCCGGTTAAATTGAAACAAAGAAAAGACGAAAAAAATTAACAGAGGACTTTTCCGGGTAAAGTGAACAAAGAAGGATGGGTACAATAAATTCGGAAATAGATTACATGGCGGCAAGTAAACCCATGATCAGGCATTCAAACGATGGGATTGAAACAAGAAAAGACGAAAAAAATAACAAAGACTTTTTCCGGGTAAAGCGAACAAAGAAGGATGGGTAACAATAAGTTCGGAAATAGATTACATGGCGGCAAGTAAACCCATGATCAGGCATCAAATGATGGATTGAAACAAAGAAAAGACGAAAAAAATAACAAAGGACTTTTTTCGGGTAAAGCGAACAAAGAAGGATGGGTAACAATAAGTTCGGAAATAGATAACATAGCGGCAAGTAAACCCATGATCAGGCATCAAATGATGGGATTTCTTGTGTATAGCCTAGATTTATTTAAGTTGTGGAAATGTTATCCGGTATAATTTCCCTGTCGCTCAATGGCTATTCATAGACGCTGCCTACACCAATTATTATGGCATTAATAGAATTAATAACACAATTATATTAACCGAACCAGATCGTGATAATTATGATGACTTGGTTTCATCAGATCAATCCGAGGCAGATGTTATACATCTCTAATCAATGGACAATGCTACATTCAATTATGACGGTAATTAGCATATGATCTGCTAAATGCAATATGCAGATAAGTCCACTCTTTTACAGTACCTGTGTACTGTCTAGAACAGTTCAGTAGGAAGCGCGTGGTGTAATGGTTAAAGTCATGGGAAATCGACTCGTCTCTCCGAGTTCAAATCCTGGACGGGGTAACTGCATTTCACTTAGCGCTAATACCCTTGGGAAAGGTATGAATCCTACTCTCCCTCCAGCTATGGGCAAATAGTAGAGCAGACTGGGCTCTTTAACCTTGCTTAGGCAACCGGTCTAGGAGAAGGAAAACTCTGAATTCAAACCTGTTAAACTCCGCTTAAGAAATTGACCATGTGTCGCATCCTGCTCGTGGTTGGTAAATATATATAACAGTTCAGAATCTTAGTTTGGTTTGTTTTACGGCACATCAACCTCAGTGGGTCATTTAATGCCGACAAAGTTTTGAAATAAATTCATTCTTAATGGATATTCAATTCGCTCTATTCTTTTTTTTCCATTTTGAACTCTTTCGTAAAAGATTGTTCAACAATTGTTAAATGTCACCGTTTCATGTAGCAAATTTAGTCAAAAAGAAAAAAGAGGTTTGCTTTGATTTTATTTACGGCATATCAACCTCAGTGGGTCATTTAATGCTGACAAAGTTTCGAAATAAATTTATTCTTAATGGATATTCAATTCACTCTATTCTTTAAGATCTTGTCCATTTTGAACTCTTTCATAAAAGGAGTGTTCAACAATTGTCAAATGTCACCGTTTCATGTAGCAAGTTCAGCCAAGCAGGAAAAAAGAAGGTTTGGTTTTGTTTGGTTTTGTTTTGTTTTACCGGCATATCAACTTCAGTGGGTCATTTAATGCCGACAAAATTTCAAAATAAATTTATTCTTAATGGATATTCAATTCACTCTATTCTTTAAGATATTTTCCATTTTATTTATCTGAATGTTTGAGATGAGGCTTGATGATTAATATTATCTGCATTATTCGGACTATTGTCCTCATCTTTATTGTTATTTGTACAACGTTTCGGCCGATATGCCCTCCAGCCTTCTTCAGGTATTTCTTGTCGGACTCGGGAACCTTCTTTTCAAACTCGGGAACCTTCCTGTCGTAATCGGGAGCCATCACGGAACTTTGAACCTAACCCTGGACTAAATAAAGGGTTAGGTTCAAAGTTCCGTGATGGCTCCCGATTACGACAAGAAGGTTCCCGAGTTCGAAAAGAAGGGTTAGGGTTAGGGTTAGGTTGACGTGGCCAGCCGATTGATCGGAGGGGGCCTCTCCGACCGCTCCTCTAG
Source organism: Doryteuthis pealeii (assembly GCA_023376005.1). Lineage (NCBI taxonomy): Eukaryota > Metazoa > Mollusca > Cephalopoda > Myopsida > Loliginidae > Doryteuthis > Doryteuthis pealeii. The sequence continues at coordinate 259,271 of JALAJA010000074.1, forward strand.
CCTAAGTGTCTAAGTGGAGTGTTGCAGGTCATGGACTGCTCATCCACCAAGACTACGTCCTTAAGCATCACGGGTCGCCACCCATGGCCAACAGGTGGCCCCATTGGGGGGAGTCTGACCCCTCTGCAGAGGTGCAGTCGGTGCATTCTAACGCCCCAGACGACAGGGCGGTCAGAATCTTAAGTTTATCATCAGGATCCTACTGTAGCGTAATTATTATAAAGAAAATAAAAAGAAGAAAGAAGAAAGAAAGAAAGAAAGAAAAAAGAGAAAGAAAGAAAGAAAGAAAGAAAGAAAGAAGATAAGAATACTAAAATAATTAAAGACAGAAAAAAAGACAGAAAGGCAGAGAATAGAAAGAACGAACGAACGAATGAAAGAGAGAAAGAAAGAAAGAAAAAAAAAGTAAGCAAAGAGAAGGAGAATAAAAAGAAAAAAATAGAAAGAAGAAAAAGAAAGAATAGAAAGAAAGAAAGAAAGCAGAGAAGAAAGAAAGAATACAAAGAAAGAAAGAGAGAAAGGAGAGAAGGCAGAATAGAAAGAAAGAAAGAAGAAAAGAAAGAAAGAAAGTAATAAGAAGAAGAATACTGAAAGAAAAGAAGAAAGGCAGAGAATAGAAAGAAAGAATACTAAAAGAAAGAAAGAGAGAAAGAAAGAGAGAAAGGCAGAGAATAGAAAGAACGAAAGAAAGAAGAAAGAAAGAAAGAAAGAAGAAAGAATACTAAAAGAAAGAAAGAAAGAAAGAAGAATGGCAAGAGAATAGAAAGAAAGAATACTAAAAGAAAGAAAGAGAGAGAAAAGAGAGAAAAAGAGGAAAGGCAGAGAATAGAACGAAAGAAAGAAAGAAGAAGAAAGAAGAATACTAAAAGAAAGAAAGAAGAAGACAGAAGGAAAAGAATAGAAACTGAAAGAAAGAAAGAAAGAAAGAGAGAAAGAAAGAAAGAAAGACAGTAATAGAAAGAAAGAAAAAAAGATTTTCTTTTTCTTTTATGGATCATGTCATTATAAAAACTTTTCTCACTTCTCACTTAAACATTCTTTTTGGAACCAAGAAAAAAAACAACTTTCGTTCCTTCCCAATAAAATTGCTCAATCGTCATAATTATAGATTGCTTCTTCTCATTGGATCGATCCTAGAACAATGCAAGATTTAATTATCCTCTTAATTAACATATAATAGACTAAATGCAATAGGCAGATAAGTTCACTCTTTTACAGTACCTGTGTACTGTCTGGAACAGTTCTTGTTGGTTGGTTGGATTTTACGGCATGTCAACCCTTGTTGGGTTATTTTATGCCGGAGACATTTTTTGGTTATTTCCTATAAGTCTAACATAAACAAAGGGGAACCACTCTTGACTGATTATTTGTTTATTTATTGATCTACAAGGACAAAAGAAGACGGGGTTAGGGTTAGGGTTTAGGGTTAGTTTAATGGGAAAATAAATAAATAAATTATCAGTCAAGAGTGGTTTCCCTTTCTTTATGTTAGACTTATTGGAAATAACCCATTTTTTTATTCATTCTTGATGGGTACTCAATTTTTAACACATCAGAATCTTCGCCTTAACTCAAAGCCGCTCACAGCGGCTCTCCCACTACACCCAAGCAAAGAACAAAATCTGATGGTATTTACCGCGCATTCCATGTATACGGGCGTGACACAATGTCTTTTTAATGTGGGACCACGCACGAGCCGAGACTCACAAGGAATTTCATCATTTTATACCTGATCTTTGAATTGCTTCTCGCCATGTTATCTATAAATTCGGCTTATTGTCGGTATCAGTCGGACAGCGAGGGATTCTATAACCTTTCCACTAGCG
>JALAJA010000074.1:263596-268596 GCA_023376005.1 Doryteuthis pealeii
TATCTCAGTCTGTTCAAATCTATCTATCTATCTATCTATCTATCAATTTCTTTTAGTGTGATCGTATCTATCTATCATCAAAGTATTGTCCTATCTATCTACAATCTATCTATCTATCTACCAGTCTGTCAAATCTATCTATCTATATCTATCTATCTATCTATCATTTTTTAGTATGATCATATCTATCTATCAATCAAAGTATTGTCCTATTATCTATCTATCTATCTATCTATCTATCCCAATCTATTCAAATCTATCTATATATCTATCTATTATCAATTTATTTAGTATGATCATATCTATCTATCAATCAAAGTATTGTCCTATCTATCTATCTATCTATCTATCATCTATCCCAGTCTGTTCAAATTATCTATCTATCTATCTATCTATCTATCTATCTATCTATCTATCCAGTCTTTCAAATCTATCTATCTATCTATCTATCTATCTATCAATTCTTTTAGTGTGATCATATCTATCTATCAATTAAAGTATTGTTCTATCTATCTATCTATCTATGAAAGGTAAAAATGGATATTGAATCCGACAATATGTGTAGAAAGTTTTGTAGAAAAAACAACAAGATGTTAAAAGTTTTGCTGACAGAAATCTGTTTCGACATTATGAAGATGTCTTTATCAAAGCAACATTGTAAACGGAAAAACGAAATAAATATATCATTAATCACGAGGCACAGAACTCTCTCGATCAGTACAGATTTCTGTCAGCAAAACTTTTAACATCTTGTTGTTGTTTCTACAAAACTTTCTACACTATCTATCTATCTATCTATCTATCAATTTCTGTTAGTGTGATCACATCTATCTATCAATCAAAGTATTGTCCTATCTATTTATGTATCTATCAATTATATGGAGAGATGTGTTAAATACGTTTGTTACTTTACGCTCTCCTAGTCGGAATGGACTAAGATGATGACCTGTCAACTCTTCGTTACGTCTTACACTCATTTCCATGCATATCGGATTAGCTCAGTCGGTAGAGTGTTCGACTAGAAACCACTCGGTTCCTAGGTCGATACCGGCCCTCGCCAACTCAGCGTATGAGTAGCACAGGGATCTGTGCGGTAAAGTGAGGAGCTGATGGTAGGTATCGCGCTCCACCTCAGACGCAAAAACAATCTCCTTGGTCTAGCGCTAGTGAAAAGGGGATATACTCCCACGCTGATTGGCTGATACCGACTTTAGGCCACCCCGACGACTTACATGTTAAAAAGGGTAGGGGTTTGTCATAAAGGGTCGGGACAAGCATATAGGTGCTAGGGCTTGATTGATATGAATGAGCCAAAGTGGATTGTTGCATGTCATGAACTGCTCAGCCACCAGGATTCCGTCATTAAGCATCTCGGGTCGCCACCCATGCCCAACAGGTGGTCCCATTGGTAGTGTGTTATACCTTGCTGAGGTACAATCGGTGTATTCTAAAGACCCTCGAATTTGTTGGTAGAATTTCCTTATATATATATATATATATATATATATATATATATATATATATATATATACACACAAGTTTTAATTTCCATCTTCTTTAACTAAGTCTTCCATTGCCAACGTTGTCTGTTCAAATATCTATTTTGAGGCTGATAGATATGGTTAATGCTGTCTTTTGCAAAAAGATAGAACATTATCACGATCAATAGCATGGCACTAGTGACTGAGTCACCTCACAGAAGAGCGTTTATTTACGCAGATCTCAATGATTGATAGTCAAGTTAAATCTCGTCTGGCGCTTGATAGATTCAAAATGGATAAACAATCCGGTTGAATTGCAATTTTTTTTCATGTCGCCTTATTTTTAAAATTTTCTTTTTTTTCTTTTTTTTTTTTTTTGCTGATCAACATTCCGTGAAACAATGCATCACGGAAGAGGCAGACTCTTACTACATTATCAGGTAATCAATCATAAAAAAAAACAAGTAATTTAGAATTAGATAAATGTATTTTATAATCGAATAAGACGACGATATAGGTAAAGTATATCACGGAATTGTTCTGATAAACATCATTCATTTAAGTTGGATTAAAAGAAGAAAAAAAAAAAAGAAAGAAGATATCCATGTTGGTGGAAAGAGGGTAATCTATCTATCTATCTATCTATCTATCTACTATATATATATATATATATATATATATATATATTTAGTAAATGAAGAAAACTCTAAACTTGCTTCATTACAATAATTTATTTCAACCGTATATATACGCATCTTCAGTAATCACAAGAACATGACTCTTGTGATTACCTGAAGATGCCGTATTAATACGGTTGAAATAAATTATTGTAATGAAGCAAGTTTAGAGTTTTTCTTCATTTACTAAATATCTTGCTCCTGTCCTTCTACTCAACTGGTATTAGGTACATTGACTCTCCTTATGGTCTACCTGCATCAGCTTGGTTAAACCACACATGAAAGACCCTAACTACGGAAAAAAACTATATTATATATATATATATATATATATATATAATATATTATATATATAAAGGGCAGTCGGTATGTGTGTATGTATGTATGAATGTCTGTAATATTGGAGAGAACATGGAGGGCTGGAAATGTCAGATTGGTCGCATTTTGCTTTCTAAGACTGGATATGTTAACCATAGAAATCTCATTAGGGACAATTCATGCAATCATAAAAAAAGAAAACGAATAATTTAGAATTAGATAAATGTATTGGTGTGGCGAGTTGTTAAATGTCCGCTCCTACTTATAGACTAGGCCAGAATCATGTGATCTAACTCTTGGCCAATCACTGGCAGTACTCTGAGGTTGATACAATACTTAAACCGACTCTACTGGTCATAATTACATGGTCATTCATGGACAACGGACATAGGATTAAATCACTGGACCTTTACCAATACGCGGGATAGGACTTCTACGCTTACCAAAGGATTCCATAACACAGGACTTTCTTTAAGCCCTTTTCAACTGGCCAAGGATGGCACTTAAAAACTTTACACGAGTGACCACAGAAATTGAACTCGCCACCCCCTCGTCGCGAGGAGTGACGCGTAGTTAAAATAATGTTGGATATAGAAATTCCCCATGGGCATTGCAGAGTGGGAGTAGCCCGGATGTAAACAGTTACTAACTTAACTGCGAGACTAACGTAAAATAATCTTCTTCTCATCTTTTTATTATGTTCGATTGAAACAGATTAGCGTTATCACTTCCACGCATTCATCCCCGCTCTCTATCTTTCCCCTACTCTCTTTCTTTCTTATTATATTTTTCTGTGTAGCATGTCTTCTTTCTTCCCTTTCTTTCTTTATAATAAAAACGGCATGGCCAATTATTTAGCTGAAGTGACGACACTCGTGAGAAATAAAAAAATAAGAATTCATGACTAGCAAATACAAGATAATCAGGATTACATTTTTGCTGTAAAATTTTTTTCCCCTCCCATATATTTTGTTTCCTTTTTGGGTATTTCCGGTTTGACATATTTTTCATCATTCCTATTATTTATAAGGAATTCGGATTCATCTTATATTTATTTTGTTGTCCGAATTCTTACTGTTGATGGTCGGGAAATAGAATGGCTGAAATGTTTTTCATTTCTCTTCTTCTTCTTCTCTTCTTCTTCTTCTTCTTCTTCTTCTTCTTCTTTCATCATCTTCTTCCTTCTCTCTCTTCTTCTTTCATCATCTCTTTTCTTCTTCTTCGTTTTCTTCTTCTTCTTCTTCTTTCTTCTCTTCTTCTTCTCTTTTCTATTCTCTTCTTCTCTTCTTCTTCTTCTTTCTTCTTTTCTCTTCTTCTTCTTTCCATTCTTCTTCTTCTCTTCTCTCTTTCTTCTCTTCTTCTCTTCTTCTTTCTTCTTGTTATTCTCTTCTTTCTTCGTCTTCTAATTTCTTCTTTCTTCTTTTCTTTCTTCTTCTCATTCTCTTTTCTTTTCTTCTTTCTTTTTTCAATTTCTTCTTCTTCTTTCCATTCTTCTTTTTTCTCCATTCTTCTTTTCCTTCTTCTTTTTTCTTCTTCTTTTGATCATTCTTCTCTTTCATCTTTCATTTCTTTCTTTTTCCATTCTTTTCTTCTTCTTCTTTTTCTTCTTCTCTTCCATCTTCTTTCCATTCTTCTTTTTTCTTTCTTTTCTTTCTTCTTTTTGTATCCATTCTCTTTCATCTTCTTCATTTTCTTCTTCTTTTTCTTCTTCTTTTCTTCTTCTTCTTCTTCTCTTTTTCCATTCTTCTTCTTCTTCTTCTTCTTCTTCTTCTTCTTCTCTTTCTTCTTCTTCTTTCTTACATTCTTTAACCATTCTTTGACACAGTGCCAGTCTTTATACAAGCAGAACAAAAGCCGCTTGAAATATCAGAAATTCCTGAACAACGAGGGCGTTCCCTCCTTAGACGATTTTTTGTTTATTTAAACAACGAATTCCACCCCCTCTCTCTCTCTCTCTTCTCCCTCTCTCTCCTCTCTCTCTCTCTCTCTCTCTCTTCTCTCGTGAGCCGCTAAGCTAACTGGCCCATTAATGGACTGTTTATCATTTTCTCGTGAAAAATAAATGGATTTTCTTTGTAATACGGCAAACACTTTCTCTCTCGATACGCACAACACAAAAATGAACCTGTTATCTTCATCTTTATTGTTATATGCACAATGTTTCGGCCGATATGCCCTGCAGCCTTCTTCAGGTGTTTCTTGTTCAACTGATGGAACGCATCTCTATTCGTCTTAATTCTTGAGATACCGCTAGATAATTTGTATTATTTGTATTATTCGGACTGTTATCCTCATCTTTATTGTTTATACACAATGTTTCGGCCGATATATAATACATTATTTTCCCTGCTACCATCTTCAAGTGTTTTTTTGTAACGCATCTCTATTTGTCCAAATGTTTGAGATGAAATTTGATAATTTGTATTATTTGAATTTTTCGGACTGTTGTCCTCATCTTTATTGTTACATCCACAACGTTTCGGCCGATATGCCCTTCAGCCTTCTTCAGGTGTTTGTTGTTGAA
>JALAJA010000074.1:273596-279144 GCA_023376005.1 Doryteuthis pealeii
GCTTAGGCAAGTGATAATGGTAGCTCCATCTAGCTTAGGTATTACCATTTTTTCTTCTACTTCTTATTCAATCTAGGTCTAGATACAATTTTCAAAATAGTTTTTTCTGCTAACGAAATACACAAAGGAAAATACATACAACTGGAAACAGCAAACTGTTAATCTACTGGCTATGCTGCTTAGGAAAGTGGTAATGGTAGCTACATCTAACTTAGGTTTTTACCATTTTTTTCTTCTTCATATTCTGCCTAGGGTTAGATAGAGTTTGCAAAATAGTGGGGAAGTTTTTTCTGCTAACGAAATGCACAAAAGAAAATATATACAGCTGGAAACAGCCAACTGTTATTCAGCAGGCTATGCTGCTTGGAAAAGTGGTAATAGTAGCTCCATCTAGCTAATGTTTTAACATGTTTTTTTTTCTGCTTCTTATTTAGTCTAGGGCTAGATACAGTTTCCCAAATAGTGGAAGAGTTTTTTTCTGCTAACGAAATACATAAAGGAAAATCGGTCTGATGTACAGCTGGAAACAGCAAACCCTTATTTTACATGCTGTGGTGCTTAGGCAAGTGGTAATGGTAGCTCCATCTAGCTAATATCTTAATCATCTATTATTCTGCTTCTTATTCAGTCTAGGATTAGATACTGTTTGCAAAATAGTGTGGGAGTTTTTTCTGCTAAAGAAAAACACAAAAGAAAATACATACAGCTGGAAACAGCAAACTGTTAATCTACTGGTCATGCTGCTTGGGAAAGTAGTAATGGTAGCTCCATCTAGCTAAGGTTTTTACCATTTTTTTCTGCTTCATATTCTGCTTAGGATTAGGTATAATACACAAAATAGTGGAGGAGTTTTTTCTGCTAACGAAATACACAAAAGAAAATACATACATCTGGAAACAGCAAACTGTTATTCAGCAGGCTATGCTGCTTGGGGAAGTGGTAATAGTAGCTCCATCTATCTAATGTTTTTTCTGCTTCTTATTTAGTCTCATTTTTAAGCTTTTAGCACATGTCTGATAAACAGGGGTGGGGTTCAGTGTATTCTAGTCTGAGACGACAGGTTGGATGTACAGCTAGAAACAGCAAACTGTTATTTTACATGCTGTGGTGCTTTGGCAAGTGGTAATAGTAGCTCCATCTAGCTAATGTCTCAACATTTTTTTGCTTCTTATTTAGTCTAGGGCTAGATACAGTTTGCAAAATAGTTTGGGAGTTTTTTCTGCTAACGAAAAACACAAAAGAAAATATATACAGCTGGAAACATCAAACTGTTATTCTGCAGGCTGTGGAGCTTAGGCAATGGATAATGGTAGCTCCATCTCATTTTTAAGCCTTCCAGAGTATATATGATGAAAAAGGATGAGGCTCGGTGTATTCTAACCTGAGACGACGGGTCGGATGTACAGCTGGAAGCAGCAAACCGTTATATTACATGCTGTGCTGCTTAGGCAAGTGGTAATGGTAGCTCCATCTAGCTAATATCTTAACCATCTATTCTGCTTCTTATTCAGTCTAGGATAAGATACTGTTTGCAAAATAGTGGGGGAGTTTTTTCTGCTAACGAAAAACACAAAAGAAAATACATACAGCTGGAAAAGGCAAACTGTTAATCTACTGGTCATGCTGCTTGGGAAAGTAGTAATGGTAGCTCCATCTAGCTAAGGTTTTTACCATTTTTTTCTGCTTCATATTCTGCCTAGGATTAGGTATAATACACAAAATAATGGAGGAGTTTTTTCTGCTAACGAAATGCACAAAAGAAAATACATACATCTGGAAACAGCAAACTGTTATTCAGCAGGCTATGCTGCTTGGGGAAGTGGTAATAGTAGCTCATCTATTCTAATGTTTTTTTCTGCTTCTTATTTAGTCTCATTTTTAAGCTTTTAGCACATGTCTGATAAACAGGGATGGGGTTCAGTGTCTTCCAGTCTGAGACGACTGGTTGGATGTACAGCTGGAAACAGCAAACTGTTATTTTACATTCTGTGGTGCTTTGGCAAGTGGTAATGTTAGCTCCATCTAGCTAATGTCTCAACATTTTTTTTGCTTCTTATTTAGTCTAGGGCTAGATACAGTTTGCAAAATAGTTTGGGAGTTTTTTCTGCTAATGAAATACACAAAGGAAAATATACAGTGCTGGAAACATCAAACTGTTATTCTGCAGGCTGTGGAGCTTAGGCAATGGATAATGGTAGCTCCATCTCATTTTTAAGCCTTCCAGCGTATATATGAAAAAAAGGCATGGCGTTCGGTGTATTCTACAGTCCGAGACGACAGGGTGGATGTACAGCTGGAAACAGCAAACTGTTATTTTACATGCTGTGGTGCTTAGGCAAGTAGTAATGGTAGCTCCATCTAGCTAAGGTATTACCATTTTTTCTTCTATTTCTTATTCAGTCTAGGGTTAGATACAGTTTGCAAAATAATGGGGCAGTTTTTTCTGCTAACGAAATGCACAAAAGAAAATATATACATCTGGAAACAGCAAACTGTTATTCTGCAGGCTGTGGAGCTTAGGCAAGCTGTAATGGTAGCTCCATCTCATTTTTAAGCCTTCCAGAATATATATGATGAAAAGGGATGAGGCCCGGTGTATTCTAGTCTGAAACGATGGGTCGGATGTATAGCTGGAAACAGCAAACCGTTTTTTTACATGCTGTGGTACTTAGGCAAGTGGTAATGGTAGCTCCATCTAGCTAATATCTTAACCATTTATTATTCTGCTTCTTATTCAGTCTAGGATTAGATACTGTTTGCAAAATAGTGGGGGAGTTTTTTTCTGCTAACGAAATACACAAAAGAAAATATATACAGCTGGAATCAGCAAACTGTTATTCTGCAGGCTGTGGAGCTTCGGAAAGTGGTAATGATAGCTCCACCTAGCTAATATCTTAACATTTTTTTCACCTATTCTGTCTTCGGCTAGATACATTTTTCGAAACAGTTAGGACCGGTTTAGCTCAGTCGGTAGAGCGTTTGGCTAGAAACCACAAGGTTCCTAGTTCGATACCGGCCCTGGCCAACTCAGCATATGAGTAGCACAGGGATCTGTACGGTAAAGTAAGTAGCTGATGGTAGGTGCGGCGCTCCACCTCAGACGCTGAAAAACAATCTCCTTGGTCTAACGCTAGTGAAAAGGGGATAGACTCACTCGCTGCATGGCTGATACCGACATTAGGCCGCCCCGACGACTTGACTTTACTTTACTTTTAAATTAATTAATTAATAATATAATAATAATAATAATAATAATAATAATAATAATAATAATAATAATAATACCCATGAAAAGACTTGGACATGGTTAAGAAAAGGAAACCTCAAAAGAGAAAACAGAATCATTAATAATTGCTGCACAAATAATGCCATTAGGACAAACTACATCAAAGCGAAAATTGATAGGACCCAACAAAATAGTAATGTAGACTTTGAGCGGTAATAGAGATGAAGACTGTAAAACCATATACTCTGCGAATGTAGCAACTAGCACAACGGGAGTACAAAACTAGACACGACTGGGTGGGAAGGTGATCCACTGGGAATTATGCAAAAAATTAAATTTTTGACCATACAAAAAAATGGTATATGCATAAACCAGATCTGTTCTTGAGAACGAACGCACAAAATTCTCTGGGACTTTGAAAATAAAAACGGATCACCTTATCCCAGCAAGAAGACCAGACCCTAGTGTTTGATAAAAACAAAAAAGAAAGAACTTGTCAACTGGTGGATTTTGCAGTGCCAGGCAGACTCAGGGTGAAGCTGAAGGTAATGAAAAAAAATGGATCAAATATCTGGACCTTGCAGAGAATTTAAAAGTTACCGCATATGAAAGTGAAAGTGATACCAATTGTAGTCGGTGCACTTTGGAACGATCCCAAAGGATTGGAAAAGGGTTTGGAAAGTCTGGAAAATCAGAGGAAGGATTGATCCATCAGGAACCTGCGCTGCTGCACATCTGCCAGAATACTTAGAAGAGTCCTGAGAACTTAGGAGACTTTGCTGTCACTCAGACTCCAGTGAAAGGCCAATCAGCTAATGTTGATGTTGAAAAAACTCAAAAGGAGTGAGAATAATAATAATAATAATAATAATAATAATAATAATAATAATAATAATAATAATAATAATAATAATATCCCAGCAAGAAGACCAGACCTAGTGTTGATAAACAAAAAAAGAAAGAACTTGTCAACTGGTGGATTTTGCAGTGCCAGCAGATAACAGGGTGAAGCTGAAGGAAAATGAAAAAATGGACAAATACCTGGACCTTGCCGGAGAACTAAAAAAGTTACCGAATATGAAAGTCAAAGTTATACCAATTGTAGTTGGTGCACTTGGAATAGTCCCAAAAGGATTAGAAAAGGGCTTGGAAAGTTTGGATATCAGAGGAAGGATTGATACCATTCAGAACACTGCGCTGCTGCAATCTGCCAGAATACTCAGAAGAGTCCTGGAGACCTGAGGAGACTTGCTGTCACTCAGACTCCAGTGAGAGGCCATCAGCTAACGTTGATGTGAAAAACTCAAAAGGAGTGAATAATAATAATAATAATAATAATAATAATAATAATAATAATAATAATAATAATAATAATAATAATAATAAAGATCTAAAAATAAAAAGATTTAAAAAAATAAAGAATCTTTTTTAGTTCTTCATGTTTCTAATTTAAGATGCATAATTTATTTGTTTTTGTTGTTTTTTTTGTTTTTGTTTTTTTTCAAATTTCTATTTTTATTTATTTCTATATTTATTTATTTTAAGGAGACCTGAAATTGTTTCTGCGTTTTAGTAGAAGGAAAACGTCATTCCTTAGAAATGAACATCTGGGCGTTTCCTAGTTACGGGTAGGCAAACAAACAAACAAACAAACAAACAAACAAACAGACAGACAGACAGACGGACAGACAGACAGACGAGGCAAAAAAGGAAAAAGAGCGTGTGTGTAAAAAGAAAGAAAGCGAAGAGAGGAGAAAGAGAAAGAGAAAGAGAAAAGAAAGAAAATGATTAGAAAGAGAAGAACGAAAGAGAGAGTGGAGATAAAGGGGGGGTAAGAGAAAGAAAGAGATGAAGAAGTGAAAGATAGATAGATGATAGAGAGAGAGAGAGAGAGATAGAGAGAGATGAGAGAGAGAGTTAGAGATGTTTGATAAAGAGAGAGAGAGGAGAGTAAGTGAAGTAACAGTAAAGTATAGATATTATATATATATATATATATATAGAGAGAGAGAGAGAGAGATGTTAGATAAAGAGAGAGAGAGAGGAGTAATGAAAGTAACAGTGATAGAGAGATAGAGAGATAGAAAGAGAGAGAGAGAGAGATAAATTAAAGTGATAAAGAGATTAATCAAAGAGAAAGAGAGAGAGACAGAGACAGTGGGAGAGACGAATAAGAAAATAAAAGAGAGACAAAAAATGTAATGAAAATACGAGAGAGAGAGAGAGAGAGAGAAGAGGAGAGAAGAGAGAGAGAGTAGAAATGGAAAGAGAAAGAGATAGAGAGAGGGAGAAAGGTAGGGAAGAGAGAGAAGAGTGAGGGAA
>JALAJA010000075.1:0-5000 GCA_023376005.1 Doryteuthis pealeii
GAGTGATATCTCTCTCAAAAGGGGTGATTTAAAGGGCCCATATCTCAACCAATTCTTAGAATAGAGCACTAATTCTTTCACCACTGAATTCTACGAAGAAATATCTATAAGAAAAACCTATAAAATCGACGATTCGTCCAAATCAATTATTTTCAGGTTGCATAAGGGAGGGACCTGACGAAAATCGAAAAAATTCGACACCTAAAGTTTTAACGAAATTCGTGATTTTTATGTACTATAAGGGCCTTTTAAGTGTTCAGATTCTGTTAATCCTTGAAATTGGGCACTTTCTTTAAAAAAAAGCCCATAAAATTGACTCCGAAAATTTCAAGTAAATTCGAAATTTTTAAGTTCTACAAGGGGTGATTTAAAGGCCCATATCTCAACCAATTCTTAGAATAGAGCACTAATTCTTTCACCACTGAATTCTACGAAGAAATATCTATAAGAAAAACCTATAAAATCGACGATTCGTCCAAATCAATTATTTTCAGGTTGCATAAGGGAGGGACCTGACGAAAAATCGAAAAAATCGACACCTAAAGTTTTAACGAAATTCGTGATTTTTATGTACTATAAGGGCCTTTTAAGTGTTCAGATCTCTGTTAATCCTTGAAATTGGGCACTTTCTTTAAAAAAAGCCCATAAAATTGACTCCGAAAATTTCAAGTAAAATTCGAAATTTTTAAGTTCTACAAGGGGTGATTTAAAGGCCCATATCTCAACCAATTCTTAGAATAGAGCACTAATTCTTTCACCACTGAATTCTACGAAGAAATATCTATAAGAAAAACCTATAAAATCGACGATTCGTCCAAATCAATTATTTTCAGGTTGCATAAGGGAGGGACCTGACGAAAAATCGAAAAAATCGACACCTAAAGTTTTAACGAAATTCGTGATTTTTATGTACTATAAGGGCCTTTTAAGTGTTCAGATCTCTGTTAATCCTTGAAATTGGGCACTTTCTTTAAAAAAAAGCCCATAAAATTGACTCCGAAAATTTCAAGTAAAATTCGAAATTTTTAAGTTCTACAAGGGGTGATTTAAAGGCCCATATCTCAACCAATTCTTAGAATAGAGCACTAATTCTTTCACCACTGAATTCTACGAAGAAATATCTATAAGAAAAACCTATAAAATCGACGATTCGTCCAAATCAATTATTTTCAGGTTGCATAAGGGAGGGACCTGACGAAAAATCGAAAAAATCGACACCTAAAGTTTTAACGAAATTCGTGATTTTTATGTACTATAAGGGCCTTTTAAGTGTTCAGATCTCTGTTAATCCTTGAAATTGGGCACTTTCTTTAAAAAAAAGCCCATAAAAATTGACTCCGAAAATTTCAAGTAAAATTCGAAATTTTTAAGTTCTACAAGGGGTGATTTAAAGGCCATATCTCAACCAATTCTTAGAATAGAGCACTAATTCTTTCACCACTGAATTCTACGAAGAAATATCTATAAGAAAAACCTATAAAATCGACGATTCGTCCAAATCAATTATTTTCAGGTTGCATAAGGGAGGGACCTGACGAAAAATCGAAAAAATCGACACCTAAAGTTTTAACGAAATTCGTGATTTTTATGTACTATAAGGGCCTTTTAAGTGTTCAGATCTCTGTTAATCCTTGAAATTGGGCACTTTCTTTAAAAAAAAGCCCATAAAATTGACTCCGAAAATTTCAAGTAAAATTCGAAATTTTTAAGTTCTACAAGGGGTGATTTAAAGGCCCATATCTCAACCAATTCTTAGAATAGAGCACTAATTCTTTCACCACTGAATTCTACGAAGAAATATCTATAAGAAAAACCTATAAAATCGACGATTCGTCCAAATCAATTATTTTCAGGTTGCATAAGGGAGGGACCTGACGAAAAATCGAAAAAATCGACACCTAAAGTTTTAACGAAATTCGTGATTTTTTATGTACTATAAGGGCCTTTTAAGTGTTCAGATCTCTGTTAATCCTTGAAATTGGGCACTTTCTTTAAAAAAAAGCCCATAAAATTGACTCCGAAAATTTCAAGTAAAATTCGAAATTTTTAAGTTCTACAAGGGGTGATTTAAAGGCCCATATCTCAACCAATTCTTAGAATAGAGCACTAATTCTTTCACCACTGAATTCTACGAAGAAATATCTATAAGAAAAACCTATAAAATCGACGATTCGTCCAAATCAATTATTTTCAGGTTGCATAAGGGAGGGACCTGACGAAAAATCGAAAAAATCGACACCTAAAGTTTTAACGAAATTCGTGATTTTTATGTACTATAAGGGCCTTTTAAGTGTTCAGATCTCTGTTAATCCTTGAAATTGGGCACTTTCTTTAAAAAAAAGCCCATAAAATTGACTCCGAAAATTTCAAGTAAAATTCGAAATTTTTAAGTTCTACAAGGGGTGATTTAAAGGCCCATATCTCAACCAATTCTTAGAATAGAGCACTAATTCTTTCACCACTGAATTCTACGAAGAAATATCTATAAGAAAAACCTATAAAATCGACGATTCGTCCAAATCAATTATTTTCAGGTTGCATAAGGGAGGGACCTGACGAAAAATCGAAAAAATCGACACCTAAAGTTTTAACGAAATTCGTGATTTTTATGTACTATAAGGGCCTTTTAAGTGTTCAGATCTCTGTTAATCCTTGAAATTGGGCACTTTCTTTAAAAAAAAAGCCCATAAAATTGACCCGAAAATTTCAAGTAAAATTCGAAATTTTTAAGTTCTACAAGGGGTGATTTAAAGGCCCATATCTCAACCAATTCTTAGAATAGAGCACTAATTCTTTCACCACTGAATTCTACGAAGAAATATCTATAAGAAAAACCTATAAAATCGACGATTCGTCCAAATCAATTATTTTCAGGTTGCATAAGGGAGGGACCTGACGAAAAATCGAAAAAATCGACACCTAAAGTTTTAACGAAATTCGTGATTTTTATGTACTATAAGGGCCTTTTAAGTGTTCAGATCTCTGTTAATCCTTGAAATTGGGCACTTTCTTTAAAAAAAAGCCCATAAAATTGACTCCGAAAATTTCAAGTAAAATTCGAAATTCTACAAGGGGTGATTTAAAGGCCCATATCTCAACCAATTCTTAGAATAGAGCACTAATTCTTTCACCACTGAATTCTACGAAGAAATATCTATAAGAAAAACCTATAAAATCGACGATTCGTCCAAATCAATTATTTTCAGGTTGCATAAGGGAGGGACCTGACGAAAAATCGAAAAAATCGACACCTAAAGTTTTAACGAAATTCGTGATTTTTATGTACTATAAGGGCCTTTTAAGTGTTCAGATCTCTGTTAATCCTTGAAATTGGGCACTTTCTTTAAAAAAAAAGCCCATAAAATTGACTCCGAAAATTTCAAGTAAAATTCGAAATTTTTAAGTTCTACAAGGGGTGATTTAAAGGCCCATATCTCAACCAATTCTTAGAATAGAGCACTAATTCTTTCACCACTGAATTCTACGAAGAAATATCTATAAGAAAAACCTATAAAATCGACGATTCGTCCAAATCAATTATTTTCAGGTTGCATAAGGGAGGGACCTGACGAAAAATCGAAAAAATCGACACCTAAAGTTTTAACGAAATTCGTGATTTTTATGTACTATAAGGGCCTTTTAAGTGTTCAGATCTCTGTTAATCCTTGAAATTGGGCACTTTCTTTAAAAAAAAGCCCATAAAATTGACTCCGAAAATTTCAAGTAAAATTCGAAATTTTTAAGTTCTACAAGGGGTGATTTAAAGGCCCATATCTCAACCAATTCTTAGAATAGAGCACTAATTCTTTCACCACTGAATTCTACGAAGAAATATCTATAAGAAAAACCTATAAAATCGACGATTCGTCCAAATCAATTATTTTCAGGTTGCATAAGGGAGGGACCTGACGAAAAATCGAAAAAATCGACACCTAAAGTTTTAACGAAATTCGTGATTTTTATGTACTATAAGGGCCTTTTAAGTGTTCAGATCTCTGTTAATCCTTGAAATTGGGCACTTTCTTAAAAAAAAGCCCATAAAATTGACTCCGAAAATTTCAAGTAAAATTCGAAATTTTTAATTTCTACAAGGGGTGATTTAAAGGCTCATATCTCAACCAATTCTTAGATAGTGACTGTTCATGTACTTTAAACAAGATATAGACATCACAACATTAAATGGCAAGCCTTTGAAATTAATCGACCAGTTCACATACCGATGTAGTAATATCTCATCATAGAAAACCATGGACTGCTTGTTGACAGAATTATAGATCATATAAAAATTTCATCCCCCAGATAAATAAAATGAGATTTCTTTCAATCTGTAGCCGTATCAGTACTACTGTATTGCTGCACTCTTTGGAATTTAACGAACCGCTTGGAGGAAGTGTTCACATGCCGTAAAAACCAACCAACCAGCCAACCAACAAAACCTGGTAATTTTCACTTTTAGTTGGCTAAATTCCTAGCATAAGATTGTGCGTGCGCATTATTCGAAATTAACCTTATTGTTATTAAGAACACATTTTAGGATATTTTTGTGTTGAAATATGCAGTTGTATTGTTTTCGAAAAAGTTTCTAAGATTTGTGTATTTCGCACGGAGACTTTCAAAATGGCTACCGTCTTGTTTCAAAGTGAAAGTCAGTTGGCTAAATTCCTTGCATAAAATTATCTGAAATGAACTTAATTGTTATTAAGAACACATTTTATGATATTTTTGTGTTAAAGCATGCAGTTGTATTGTTTTCGAAAAAGTTTCTAAGATTTGTGTATTTCGCACGGAGACTTTCAAAATAGCTACCGGCTTTGTTTCAAAGTGAAAGTCAAGGGAGGTTACTCTTAATTGCTTCATTTGCTAGGAATTTAGCCAACTAAAGGTGAAAATTACCCAAAACCAACCAACCAACCAACCAACCAACCAAGGTTTATTCTGATTCCCAAGAGACTTTTCGAAATTGGTTTTGAAGGCTTCACACATTCTATCAGATCATAGAG
>JALAJA010000075.1:7500-12500 GCA_023376005.1 Doryteuthis pealeii
TCAATTCCTGGACGAGGCTGTTTGCATTTCACATAGCGTTGTAGGGACTAGAACTCTCCTGTGCCTTCAGGGACAGGAAGTAGTAAAGGTAACGTCCCTTGTCAGGTCGGGTGAAGAACCCTCTTTTACGGTTTGGCACCAACCAGGAAGCCTCGTAGAAACGAGTGCTCTTAGACTTTGTGACTGAAGGAAATTCCCCCTCAGTGAGGGAGTAATAACCGAAGACTCGACCTGACGCCCCCCTCAACGAGGGAGATATTCTGAATTGTAAGTACTGCCCCTAAGTACTTGTTTTATTGACTGTCGTTGAGTTTGTATGTAAATAAAATAGGTTAAAGGTACATGTGCTTTCCCTTTGTCTTTACATTCTGAAAACGTATATTTGTTCTCCTTAGACTGTAGACCGCCTTTCCTACAGCGTTAATACCCTTGGGAAAGGTATGAATCCAATTCTCCCTCCAGCTATGGGTAATTAGCAGGGCGGACTGGGCTCTTTAACCATGGCTAGGTAAGCAGGAAAACTCTGAATTCAAAACCTGTTAAACCCCGCTTAAAATAAATTGACCTATGTCGCATCCTGCTCGTGCGGAGGGGTTGGTAAATATATATATATAAGTTCTTATTTTTATTTGTCTGAATTTTTGAGATGAGAATTGATCATTTGTATTATTATTTGTATTTTGCAGACTGTTGTCCTCATCTTTATTATATATACACAACGTTTCAGCCGATGTGCCCTTCGAAGTTCTGTGAAGGCTCTAGTCTGATTATGACTTGAAAGTGCCAGAGTTCGAAGAGAAGGTAACCGAGTTCAACAAGGAACATCTGAAGAAGGCCAGAGGGCACATCAGCCGAAACGTTGCGTATATCAGTGGTCTCCAACCTTTTTTGCGCCACGGACCGGTTTCATCCCAGAATTACGTTAATATTTTTTTGTTTTAATTTAATATTTTTTGTTTTAATGAAATATTTTTTGTTTTAATGAAATATTTGTTGTACTCTTAGAACAGAGTTTTTCAATTGTATTTTTACTTTTACATGATTAATTTTTTGTAAAATTTATAATTTTTCTCTATTTAATATTTTTTTTATTATTTAGTTTAACATTTAAATATTTTATTTTAATATATTTTTTGGTTTTATTATTTTAATGTTTTTGCACACCGGTTGAAAAACTTTGTCTTAGAAACTGTTATTTCTACTTAAGTAGTTTCTTTGTGAAAATTTATACCTTTTATTCCATTATATATAGATGGTGTACCTCGATCAATTTATTGCCCAGCTCACTGTGCCGTGAAATGAAAAAGGTTGAAAAACTCTGGTCTAAAAAGTATCAAACCATTAATAAAAACAGCCTACCTATGATTTAGTCCCTTTCAAAGTACTCCCCTTGGAATATCAACCAGTTATCTGTCTCATTCTCCTTAATCTCATCCACAGAAATTTTCAGCTATGTAATATATATATTCAAAAAACCCGGTAATTTTCACATTTAGTTGGCTAAATTCCTAGCAAATAAGGCAATTAGAGTAACCTCCCTTGAATTTCACTTTGAAACTAGCCGGTAGCTATTTTGAAAGTCTCCGTGCGAAATACACAAATCTTAGAAACTTTTTCGAAAACAATACAACTGCATGCTTTAACACAAAAATATCATAAAATGTGTTCTTAATAACAATTAAGTTCATTTCAGATAATTTTATGCTAGGAATTTAGCCAACTGACTTTCACTTTGAAACAAGACGGTAGCCATTTTGAATGTGTCTGTGCGAAATATACAAATCTTAGAATCGTTTCGAAAACAATACAACTGCATGCTTTAACACAAAAATATCATAAAATGCGTTCTTAATAACAATTAAGTTCATTTCAGATAATGCGCACGCACAATTTTATGCTAGGAATTTTAACAACTGAAGATGAAAATTACCAAAAACAACCCCCCCAAACAAACAAACTACCACTTTTCTATGTATCGTTCTCCTTAATCTCATCCACAGAAATGTTCAGCTATTTTTGTTATATATTGATAAACCGTAGTTTTTTTTGAAAAGTTTGTGTAGTTAGATTTTGAATTAAAATTCGTTGAAATTCAAAATGGGGGGCGGTAAGATGATTGAAACTCGGTAACATCAAGTTGACCCCCAGTTTCCGTCACTAGGATATGTTAGAACGGAAGGCCCAGAGTTTAACTTAGTTTGTTAGCAGCCAAGTGGGACACATCATGATGTAGATATCGTCTCTGCTTCACTCCGGTCGCGGTTGAGAAGTCTGGTTGAAAATAAAAAGATGTCATCACTTAAAATATAAGCCTCGTGTTGTTTTTGCGAACTAATGGCGAACCAGATTCTACAGAATCAGAATTAATTGTTTGTTTGTTTATTGATTTTAACGGCATATCAACCCGTCTGGGTTTATGTCATGCCTAACGGTTAGGAATATCGTGTATTTATATTTATACTTTTTAGTAATTGGTTTTAACAATGTGTTAGCATTATTGGGGATTATTTGTATGTATTGATTAGTTTCATGTCTATATTCTATGGTATAATTTTATTTCTCTCAAAAAGGAGAGAATATCCTCCATGTTGACATTTTCAAACAGATCTTTCATATTGTTTGCTTTAAAATACCGTTTTCTGATGTGAGCAAAAACCTGCATTCCATGAATAAGTGTTTAACTGTCAAAGAGTTTGACATGTTCCACATTGTGGTTGTTGTTCTTGTTTTAGTATATAGGAGTGCGTTAGTCTTGTATGACCAATGCGTAATCGGGACACAATGACTTGTTCCTTTCTAGACTTCCTTAAAGTTGGTCTCCAGCCTCCCAAATTGGGTTTGATTAGGAAGAGTTTATTGTGGATGTTGTTATTCCAGTGTTGTTGCCATTTTGTATGAAGGAATCTATTAATTTTAGGTTTCAAGTCAGTATATGGTATCTTGAACTTGTCGGGGATCAAATCTAGAGCCGATTTAGCTGCAGAGTCAGCTCTTTCATCCCCCCTCACTCCTATATGGCTTGGGATCCAGCATAAGAAGAAATAAAGTCAGACCAGTATCTTAAAGTCAAGCAACAGACTACAGAAATAAGCTAGCCGAGATACTCCAGCAAGCAAGTAAATAAGGAGTAAAGACTTCAGATATGCGGGGTTCTCTTACGAATGCCTTTCAATGCATCTCACCTTTCTCATCGTCTCATAAGAACTCTCCTTAATCTCATCCACAGAAATCTTCAGCTTTGTAATATAAATGAAAGAAAACAAAAACAAAACAAAAAACAAACAAAAAATCAACAAAAACAAAGTATAATTTCCATTATCTATCAACCTTTTCTTTTACCTTTCTCATCGTCTCATAAGAAGCCTCTCTACACGTATACACCGATTCAGTAAGTGGGTATAAAACATTTTATATAAATGAAAAAAAAAAAGAAAAAAAATGAAAAGAAAGAAAAAGCCCACCTAAGCTTTAGTCCCTTTCAAATAATTCCGCTTGGGACATCTTTTTTATGTCTCGTTCTCCTTAATCTCATCCACAGAAATCTTCAGATTTGTAATATAAATGAAAGAAACCCCCCAAAACAAACAAACAAACAAACAAAAAACGCCTATCTAGACTTTACAGAAAAAAAAAATCAAACAAAAAAACAAAAAAAACATAGTATAATTTCCATTATCTGTCAACCTATTTATCTTCGTTATTTCTTATCTATCTATCTATCTGTCTGTCTATATATTTATCTTAATTAATTCCTATCTATCTATCTCAGTGTATTTCTATCTATCTATCTATCTCAGTGTATTTATATCTATCTATCTATCTATCTATCTATCTATCTATCTATCTATCTATCTCAGTCTATTTCTTTCTTTCTTTCTTTCTTCTATCTATCTATCTATCTATCTATCTATCTATCTATCTATCTATCTTCTCTTTCTTTCTTCTTCTTTCTTTTTTTCTTTCTTTCAATCTCTCCCAGTCTATTTCTATTTATCTATCTATCTGCGAATTAGCTTATCGAATAGATTGCTAAAATTCTTATTTAATCCTCCTCCTCCTCATCATCATCATCACCATCACCATCATCACCATCGCCATCATCATCATCACCATCATCATGACCATCATCATCTTAGCGATGTACCTTTGGTTAGTCGCCAGCCACGAGTCGCTATAGGGGGTTCCATTACAAGATCTTTTTCATTGCCCCTGGGTCGTCGGAACATTGATGCATTTGGCACTCCGCTACGTTTTCTTTGACAGATTATGGCGGGACGTCACGTGGTCTAACAAGCGTTGTGCGCAGTCGCGAGTGAAGTGTCGATCAGCAGAACGAGCACGCGAATAGACAGAGACGTCAATTGAACAAGATAGCGAGTCCTCCCTCCTCCCTCCCACTCTCTCTTCTCTCTCTCTCTCTCTCTCTCTCTCTCTCTCTCTCTCTCTCTGTGCCGCCGTTGTTTAATCAAAACTGTCAAATTGATCGCACAATTACTTCCGGCGCTTACCATTTCTCATTTCCGGTTGGATAAGTGTCGCACATGCTTCCGGTGGGCATCAGTTCTGCACGAGTGTCTATCGTCGCCTGTCAGCGACAAGAAATTTGCAAGGGAGACTTCGAATGGGCATATTCGCCCTGCTTGTTTGAATGTAATCGTCATTTTAGAAGAATGCAAATTATGATGACGTCATATGTGTTTGCACCTGCGTGCGCACCTGCGATACAAACTACAAGGTTTCTAGTTCGATACCGGCCCTCGTCAACTCAGCGTATGAGTAGCACAGGGATCTGTGCGGTAAAGTGAGGATCTGATGGTAGGTGTGGCGCTCTACCTCAGATGCAAAAACAATCTCCTTCGTCTAGCGCTAGTGAAAAGGGGATAGACTCCCTCGCTGATTGGCTGATACCGACTTTAAGCCACCCCGACTATATATATATATGTGTGTGTGTGTGTGTGTGTGTGAAGAAAAAGTGGAATTGAATCCGACAGTATGTAATA
>JALAJA010000075.1:20000-25000 GCA_023376005.1 Doryteuthis pealeii
CCGCGCACATTCCCAGGGTTTCTAGAGATCCTAAGTATTACCTGAAAATGAATAGTCCATTCCTGTAAACTTCGAAAAGAAAGATCTGAAGGGGGGTGAGGAGATAAAACAGCTATTCAATAAGGCGACTTTGATATGATGTCCCTATTTATTTAACTCATTCTATTAACACAATAATGTGTCCTCTATACCTCCCCTGCTTAACCTTCCCCAATGAGAAATTGATAAGTTTTATAGAAATCGAGCTTTCTTTTCAGGATGCTTTTTGACGGAGAATCTCAAATAGAATTTGGTGACTCCATGGTAATTTCTGACAAGGTAAAATAAATTTTGTCTAAACAAATTTTTCCCTTAGATGTTTTATACATTGATTTATACTTAGATATTTCTTTTTACAAATGCATGAGATCATAAGTGATAAATACCCAGTTACAGTTAATAACAAACAAATTTATGATGGGCTTAGTAACTACATCTCATTAAGTTTTGCCTTCCCTTTTTCCTTTTGTTAAATTATAATATATGAGATTAAATAGCATCTATTAAAATTAAGTGATCCTTGAACATCCATTCTTTAATTGGTCTGTACAAAAATGGGTTTGGTTTTTTCACATGGCGATAGTTACAACATTCAGTTTAAAATTTTGGCACTTACTATCCTTTACGCCATTGATAAATTTTAAAGACATATGTGGAGTTCGGATAAGAATTTAATCAGTACGTAATATTATGTATTTGTATGGATTTATTAGATATAATTATAAATTAATATATATTTGAGAGATAATTTTAACCTCGATAGAAACTTATATATTTTGATCCCAGATTGTATAACGTATCCTACATATTGCTAGCAAAAAATTCTATCAATTACAAAGTCTATTATAGATTACGTAACCACCATTTATATTTCATATATTTTAGAATTTGAGGCAAGAGGTTGAGTGAAGGCTAACCAAATTGATAAACAATATCTTGGTACCAAACAATTTTCCCCTTGATAGTATTAAAATAGTTATAGGATTACTTAAATACTAAATCGTGAATGATGTAGGAAAAATTCTAAATTCTAAAACTGCTATGTATACATTTCTGGTATATCACTATTAAGTCACTTACTAACAAATTGTTAAGTCATTATGGATTATATGAGCAACCTCGACAAAAACTTGTGGATTAGTTTCATGCATTGACCCGAGAATTTCGATTTTATCATCTCGTACTCGATTTCCTCATGTTGTAGATCTTATAAAATTAGTATATCGCTCGATTGATTTAGCGACATAACCCATGAACTTCCAGTTATTGAGTATTTAAAGTACCATATAATTGAGCCATATTGCCCGATTACATTACTGGCCTTCTGCAATTTTATTAAGATGTCCTGCACCAACTTTTTTTCCAATGCCAAATTCCTATTTCTTATTTAATTTCTACTATATCTATTAATCTTATTATTCTAATATAATTAGGTACAGTACATATCAATTAAGTCACATTATAATCTATTATATATCCTACATAATAATATTTATTATTATGTATATTAACGTAGCTTAAATTAATGTGAATGTTAGTGGTGAGCCATTATCAAAAACACATCGTTTGTTGTGTGTTATTTTGACTTCTTCATAAGAAGCAGAAGAGGAATTTGTTTACCACACAAATAAAAACATAAGCACGTCCATTTTCTGATAAGGAAACTCATGATGATGGAAGTTTTCATGGCTTCGAAATCGATAAGACAATGATAATAAGCATTTTTTGTTTTTAGTGTGTTGTTTTCTGCATTATATGACGCCCATAATGAATTGTAGAGTGTTGTGTTTTCAAACGCGAATCATTGGAAAAATAACTGAAAATATATTATAAATAAATTAAAATTACACGTAGGACTCAATAGAACGCTAATTTCGCTCCATTACCGCAATTTTCCAAAAAATGTTTAATAATAAAATGGGTATTTTATGTTATATGTTTTTTAAAAATAATAATAATAAAATTTTATTATTGATTAATTTTATAGAAAGAACAATATATTTCATGGCGATTAATCATCTATGCAATCAACCTTTCAATCTATCTGACCATGTGCCGGATCCTCGGTTCATATTTATTTCGTGTATGACTTCTTTGTGTATGTAGCCGGAACATTTTTTTCTGGTCTCCTTTCTTGGTAAACTGTTGTTCTTAGACATAAAAACCATTCATTTCCTAAGGAAGGTTTTTTTGGCTTTACTTTTAGTTGATAAAGAGATGCTTTATCATTTTACCACCATACGTTAAAAAAAAATCTCTTTCTCGTTACCTGTTTACTGGTGGTATAAGTAATTAGTTGTAATGTAATACATGTCATGCCCTTTTGAAGTGTATTTACACCCCCCTCAACTATATATATATATTATTATAATATTATAATATATATATTAATATATTATATATATATTATAATTATCTACTAAGGTATTCCTCGTTTTCTCTCTCCTCTCATATATATCGAACACTCTTCTCTCTTTCTGTCGACATCCTCCAATGTTTTTTCCGTGGTCTTTGAGTACTTTCTTCTATTCTTCCTTTCTCCCGTTTGCTATTCTCTTTACTTTACTTTCTGTTCTCCTTCTTTTCTCCATTATTTTTGTTACTTTTTCTTTCTCCTCCTTGTCATACTTCTGTGTGATCTCTTCTTTATTGCTCCTTTTCTTATCTTTTCTCTTTTGTTCTCCCCTAGAATTTTGTGAACCTTATTCGTTGTCCACATTGCAAATTTGCTCAGCTATTTATATTTCTCTTTTTCAGATCTCTTGACTACTCGGAATATTTAAAGTCCTTAATATTTAAATATTGTTTAATAATAAATTAATTTTCGATGTGTTCCCATGTGTTTGCGAACATTTCACCCGCTGCAACAGATCTGTACGGGTGTGACGGTGCACACGAAGGAATGAAACAATACGTGTGGAGAGGAGGGTGGATAACTCATAATAAATATTAGATTAACGAATAAATCCATCGGATAGAAGTCACCAGGTTCTGCAACTTCTCGTAGTGTTGTACATGGTTATTTTATTTTTTTGTTTATTATTATATTTATTTCGCTTCTAACCCACCAGTGGGGGAGGCCCGGTGGTTTGAGCTATTGTGGGACGGCAGAGAGGGGCGGGTTATAGATATTGAAAAATAATTTTTTATTGTTGTTTTGGCTTGTATGTGAAGTACACAGAAGATTTTGTTGTTTGAATATACAAATGATATACGTTGGTTTTTGTCTTGATGAAAATATACGTGCCAGGGCGGGGAGACAGAGAGGTGGGGTTGGTTTTTTGATAAAGGGAATAGTTTTTGAGACGGTTTGTTTAGAGTTTTTTATTATTTATTCTGATTGTCATCCCTTTTAGATTAACTATGTATAATAGTCCACCAAATCGATTAACCAGAATTATCTCCCAGGTTCGTGGCCCAAGCGCACTCACAGATCTGTTGCCGCCGTACGTGATGCATTTGTGTTAAATTTCAATTATTCGAGATATGGTGGTATTAGGATGAATGTGATAAATGAAAAATATATTTAAACATTATTATAATAGTGACCCTTTAAATACATCTCAGTAAGTGAGTCTGAAAAAGAGGAAATATAATAGCTGATAGCAAATGCAATGTGGACAAGTAATGGTCACAATTCTAGGGGAGGAAAAAGAAATAAGAAAGGAAATTAAAGAGAGGACAAGAGAGAAAGAGAGAAAAGAATAGAGAAAAAGATGGAGAAAGAAAAAAGAAAGAAAGAAAGGAAAGAACGGGGAAAAGAAATAGAGAGAACAAGACAGGGAAAAACTGAGGATGCGACAGAAAGAAAGAAGGTTCGATAGAGAAACTGAGAGACTGATATATATATATTATATATATATATATATATATATATATATATATATATTATAAAATAAATTTTATTTTTAAAATTATAAGCATTTTTATCAATGAAAAAACTCAAAAGAGTTTGCAGTAAAAGTTTCAAAAAGTCCAGAAAAATGTTCCGGCTACAAAAGAAGTTAAGAAATATTACAAGTCCGACAGTGCAATAGATGAAGTTGTTATTGATAAAAATGCTTATAATTTTAAAAATAAAATTTATTTTAGTTTTAAACACAAAATACGCATTTTTAAACATTTTTTGAAAATTTCCGGTAATGAGCGAATGCGTTCTATGCCTCGTGATTTATGATATTTTTTATTTCGTTTTTCCCATTTGCTTTGAAAAAGACCTCTTCATAGGGTCGAAACAAACACACACACACACAAACACACACACACACACACACACATATATATATATATATATATTATATATATATATATAGTATATATATATATATATATATAATATAATGAATAGAGAATGAAAAAATAAGAAAAGTATTGGCATGAAAAGGTGCGCAGTGCTAATAAAGCAGAGCAGATTTATAATCAATGGTAATATTATGGATTTATACTCATAACTTGAAGTTTCATGGTAGTCCAATCATCAGATGAGTACTGATTTTTAAGATCTCAACCATGGATCATCTGATGATGATTGGACTACCATGAAACTTCAAGTTGTGAGTGTAAATCCATAATATTACCATTGATTATATATATATTATATATATATATATATATATTATATATATATATATATATTTCACAGGGAAAATTGGTGGTACCAAGAATATTGTTATCATTTTTGTTACCTTCCAATTTTCAATTCTAAAATGAAATGTGGTGCTGATATTGACGTTTGTATATTGTCAGAATTTTGTAGGCAATATGATTAATATGGGAAATATATTGTTTGTATATTATTTTAAATATATCCAAACACCAACATAATCCTGATAATTTCTATCGAACTCTGACAGTTATTTTGCTCCATTCAATGGCTGTACGTAATGGTGCCAAATCTTAACTGATGTTGTAACTTCGCTTGTGAGCAAAAACCAAACTCCATTTTTGGTACAAATAATGTT
>JALAJA010000075.1:30000-35000 GCA_023376005.1 Doryteuthis pealeii
TTTCTTTCTTTCTTTCTTTCTTTCTTTCTTTTTTCTTTCTTCCATTCTTTCTTTCTTTTTTATCCCTTTTTTCTTTCTTTTTCTTTCTTTATTTCATTCTTGTTCATATGATTATTTCTTCTTTTTTCTGCCCGGTTATTTGTTTGTTTGTTTATTTATTTGATCTGTGTAGCATATCCTTTTTCTTTTCTCCGTCTTCCTTTTTAACAATAAAATCGGAATAGTCCATTATTTAGCTGAGGTAAGGACACTCATAAGGAATAAGAATTCGGCATATAAGCAACACCAGTTAATCAGGATTTGCTTTTTTTTTGCATTTCATCTTGGACGATTTGGACGTCCTTATTTTTAACCAGAGAGTGTTGCAAGATGATAACGGTCGTTCAATTAAGGAACATGAGTATTGATATATAGATACAAACAGTTTACAGTTATACGGTATTAAGTATTGCTATCTAATACTGATAATATTCAGACAGTTCTATTTGACCTATAGATGGTACCCGAACATGTACTACCATTCCGAGTCTCTGTGAACCTGGGAGTAATGGTAATGTAGATATACTCCACACTTCCAAGAGCTCCCTAACTGGGTCCTCACTATCAGTTACTGTTTAGTTTCATATCAAGGACGCCTCTTTTTATAGAGCCCAGGTGGATGAGCAGTGCATGACATGCAATACTCCACTTTGGCCCTATCTTGGGCTAGACGGGCGGTCGGAGAGGCCCCCTCCGATCAATCGGCTGGTCACGACAAGCCCTAGCACCTATATGATTTTCCCAACCCTATTACCCTTATGGCAAGCCCCAACCCCTTTTTATCATATGGGTGCTAGAAGGCGGTGGCTGCGGGTCTACATGTCCTGGGAATGACGTTAAACTATCTGATGGTGAGGTTCCAGTTTTGGAGGTTTGGGGAATGTGGAGCACCCCTTCATCCCCATTGCTCCCTGGTCCACTCTGACCCGGAGTGGTAGTACCTGTTAGGGTCCCATCTATGGGTTAAATAGAAAAATGTATTTATAAAAAAATTGTATTATCCATTAAGAATTGATTTATTTCAAAACTTTATCGGCATTAAATGACCCACTGAGGTTGATATGCCGTAAAACAAAACAAACCAAACCAAACGCCCCTTTTTGCATGTGTGTGGGGGTGGGCATTACCCCTCTGTAGTGGATATAGTCAGTATATTCTAAATCCTGTTGACAGGTCGGATATCCTGTTTATATCGAGAGTATTGGGTTTTGTAGAAATATATGAATATCCAGATGATATTTATCGAAGCCATTTGCCACGGGTAGGATGTGACACAAGGTCGCAAGTGTGGGCTATCAGCGAGGATTCAATAGTAATGGATTTGCGACACTAGCCTGCTAACCATTACACCACAATAAGATTCCCCACCCTTAGGAAAGGGTAGGTATTCACCCAACCCGTTCGCCAAGCATAAGGTCGTAAGTGGGGGGAATCCAGCAAGGATCGAACAGATGTGACACAAGGTCGCAAGTGTGGGCTATCAGCGAGGATTCAAGTAATGGATTTGCGACATTAGCTTGCTAACCATTACACCACAATAAGATTCCCCACCCTTAGGAAAGGCAGGTATTCACCGAACCCGTTGTTCGCCAAGCATAAGGCCGTAAGTGTGTGTGTGTGTGTGGGGGGGGAGAATCCAGCAAGGATCTAACAGGATGTGACACAAGGTTGTAAGTATGGGGCATACAGCAAAAATCGAACTCTCTATTCTGTAGCAATGGATCTGCGAGACTAGCTTGCTAATCATTATGCCACGATGGAGCAGAATTCTGTATTCATAGTTCTTTTACTAAAATAAATCCCGTATAGAAACTTATAAAAATCTTCTGATATAATTATTCAGACTCTTTTCTTCATAGAAAAAAAAATTAAAAATCGTTTTTTATCGGTTCGCTTTTTAAAGATTTCATAAGAAAAAATAGGGGAGGGGAGAGAACTTGTAAAAAATATTTCCCCTAATATATTTTTGGGAAAAACTTATTTTAAACATAATTTCATCAACAGGTAAATAATTACCGAAATGTTCGTGAAAATTTGACTCTCAATTGATTTTTCATAGAATTTTTTGAAAGAGCCGGTAGTCATAACTTGTTTTTGACTACGTTAAATTTCAATTGATTTAACGGTGCGAAAATGTAAACGTTGTTTTCGTTCATAATGTTCATTATTTCCGTAAGCTAAATTTAAAAAAAATCCTCAGGAGCTTCTTTTTTTTATGTTTCTTCTTTTGAAAAAAAGGTATTTACCCAACCCATTCGCCACGGGTAGTATGTGACACAAGGTCGCAAATATGGGGCATCCAGCGAGGATAGAACTCACTATTCAGTAGTAATGGATTTGAGAGACTAGCATGCTTACCATTACAACATAATGGGACGCATGACCTTTGGGAATCGTATGAATCCAACTATTCTCCCTCCAGCTATGGGTAAATAGTAGGACGGACTGGGCTCTTTAACCTTGATGTAGCAAACAGTTTAGGAAAAGCTAAAACTGAATTCAAAACATGTTAAACTCCGCTTAAAAACTAACTTTGTGTCGTATCTGTTGGATTATTTATAGGTATAAGTAAAAGTAAAGTCGTCGGGGCGGCCTAATGTCAGTATCAGCCAGACAGCGAGGGAGTCTATCCCCTTTTCAATAGCGCTAGACCAAGGAGATTATTTTAGCGTCTGAGGTGGAGCGCCACACCTATGTACGAAAAATTGCCATTTATATTTATGGACTTTACCAAAAGGAAGAGCAGGCATTGACCAATGAAAAACGACATAGAATGCATTGATAATTGTCTTGAATCAGTTGCTAAATGGACTTAATAGCAGAAGGACTACGATTCGATTCTCTGCTACAAGGAAAACACTCTTGTCCTACCAAGGATTTTGCGGACTACATCTGGATTCTCTGCTATAAGTACACTCTTGTTTTACCTAGGATTTCGAGGACTACACCTGGATTCTCTGCTAGAAGGAAAACACTCTTGTTCTACCTAGAATTTCAAGGACTCCAATTTTGTGCTCTGGATTTTGTGCTAAAAGTACACACATGTTCTACCAAGGATTTCGCGGACTACATCTGGATTCTCTGCTACAAGGAAAATGCTCTTGTTCTACCTAGGATTTCAAAGACTACAAACAGGATTATCTGCTAAAAGTATACTCTTGTTCTACCTAGGATTTCGCGGACTACATCTGGATTCTCTGCTAAAAGCACACTCTTGTTCTACCTAGGATTTCACGGACTACATCTGGATTCTCTGCTAAAAGTACACTCTTGTTCTACCTAGGATTTCGCGGACTACATCTGGATTCTCTGCTAAAAGTACACTCTTGTTCTACCTAGGATTTCCGGACTACATCTGGATTCTCTGCTAAAAGTACACTCTTGTTCTACCTAGGATTTCGCAGACTACATCTGGATTCTCTGCTAAAAGCACACTCTAGTTCTACCTAGGATTTTGCGGGACTACATCTGGATTCTCTGCTAAAAGTACACTCTTGTCCTACAAGGATTTTGCGGACTACATCTGGATTCTCTGCTAAAAGTACACTCTTGTCCTACCAAGGATTTTGCGGACTACATCTGGATTCTCTGCTAAAAGTACACTCTTGTCCTACCAAGGATTTTGCGGACTACATCTGGATTCTCTGCTAAAAGTACACTCTTGTCCTACCAAGGATTTTGCGGACTACATCTGGATTCTCTGCTAAAAGTACACTCTTGTCCTACCAAGGATTTTGCGGACTACATCTGGATTCTCTGCTAAAAGTACACTCTTGTCCTACCAAGGATTTTGCGGACTACATCTGGATTCTCTGCTAAAAGTACACTCTTGTCCTACCAAGGATTTTGCGGACTACATCTGGATTCTCTGCTAAAAGTACACTCTTGTCCTACCAAGGATTTTGCGGACTACATCTGGATTCTCTGCTAAAAGTACACTCTTGTCCTACCAAGGATTTTGCGACTACATCTGGATTCTCTGCTAAAAGTACACTCTTGTCCTACCAAGGATTTTGCGGACTACATCTGGATTCTCTGCTAAAAGTACACTCTTGTCCTACCAAGGATTTGGACTACATCTGGATTCTCTGCTAAAGTACACTCTTGTCCTACCAAGGATTTTGCGGACTACATCTGGATTCTCTGCTAAAAGTACACTCTTGTCCTACAAGGATTTTGCGGACTACATCTGGATTCTCTGCTAAAAGTACACTCTTGTCCTACCAAGGATTTTGGGACTACATCTGGATTCTCTGCTAAAAGTACACTCTTGTCCTACCAAGGATTTTGCGGACTACATCTGGATTCTCTGCTAAAAGTACACTCTTGTCCTACCAAGGATTTTGCGGACTACATCTGGATTCTCTGCTAAAAGTACACTCTTGTCCTACCAAGGATTTTGCGGACTACATCTGGATTCTCTGCTAAAAGTACACTCTTGTCCTACCAAGGATTTTGCGGACTACATCTGGATTCTCTGCTAAAAGTACACTCTTGTCCTACCAAGGATTTTGCGGACTACATCTGGATTCTCTGCTAAAAGTACACTCTTGTCCTACCAAGGATTTTGCGGACTACATCTGGATTCTCTGCTAAAAGCGCACTTTTGTTCTACCTAGGATTTCACGGACTACTATTGGATTATCTGCCACAAGGAAAATGCTCTTGTTCTACCTCGGATTTCAAAGACTACAAACGGGATTATCTGCTAAAAGTATACTCTTGTCCTACCTAGGATTTCGCGGACTACTACTGGATTCTCTGCTACAAGTACACTCTTGTTCTATCTAGGATTTTCGCGGACTACATCTGGATCTCTGCTAAAAGTACACTCTTCTAGGATTTCACGGACTACATCTGGATTCTCTGCTAAAAGTACACTCTTGTTTCTACCTAGGATTTCGCGGACTACATCTGGATTCTCTGCTAAAAAGTACACTCTTGTTCTACCTAGGATTTCG
>JALAJA010000075.1:40000-70000 GCA_023376005.1 Doryteuthis pealeii
TCATCAATATTTTAGCTGAAAAAAAAAGATTAATAATAGCAACTGATATACAGCGCAGTTGACAAAGATCAGTCAGGTTTCGGCGAGGATCGAACTCGCGACCTTCTGCGTGTGAAGCAGACGTGATAACCACTACACCACGAAACCAGTTATGTACTCATGAACTATCAGATTTTCAAATGCAAATTGACCATTAATGAGGTCTATAAAGGATTTCATCAATATTTTAGCTGAAAAAAAAATCCTGATTAATAATAGCAACTGATATACAGCGCAGTTGACAAAGATCAGTCAGGTTTCGGCGAGGATCGAACTCGCGACCTTCTGCGTGTGAAGCAGACGTGATAACCACTACACCACGAAACCAGTTATGTACTCAAACTATCAGATTTTCAAATGCAAATTGACCATTAATGAGGTCTATAAAGGATTTCATCAATATTTTAGCTGAAAAAAAATCCTGATTAATAATAGCAACTGATATACAGCGCAGTTGACAAAGATCAGTCAGGTTTCGGCGAGGATCGAACTCGCGACCTTCTGCGTGTGAAGCAGACGTGATAACCACTACACCACGAAACCAGTTATGTACTCATGAACTATCAGATTTTCAAATGCAAATTGACCATTAATGAGGTCTATAAAGGATTTCATCAATATTTTAGCTGAAAAAAAATCCTGATTAATAATAGCAACTGATATACAGCGCAGTTGACAAAGATCAGTCAGGTTTCGGCGAGGATCGAACTCGCGACCTTCTGCGTGTGAAGCAGACGTGATAACCACTACACCACGAAACCAGTTATGTACTCATGAACTATCAGATTTTCAAATGCAAATTGACCATTAATGAGGTCTATAAAGGATTTCATCAATATTTTAGCTGAAAAAAAAGATTAATAATAGCAACTGATATACAGCGCAGTTGACAAAGATCAGTCAGGTTTCGGCGAGGATCGAACTCGCGACCTTCTGCGTGTGAAGCAGACGTGATAACCACTACACCACGAAACCAGTTATGTACTCATGAACTATCAGATTTTCAAATGCAAATTGACCATTAATGAGGTCTATAAAGGATTTCATCAATATTTTAGCTGAAAAAAAACCTGATTAATAATAGCAACTGATATACAGCGCAGTTGACAAAGATCAGTCAGGTTTCGGCGAGGATCGAACTCGCGACCTTCTGCGTGTGAAGCAGACGTGATAACCACTACACCACGAAACCAGTTATGTACTCATGAACTATCAGATTTTCAAATGCAAATTGACCATTAATGAGGTCTATAAAGGATTTCATCAATATTTTAGCTGAAAAAAAAATCCTGATTAATAATAGCAACTGATATACAGCGCAGTTGACAAAGATCAGTCAGGTTTCGGCGAGGATCGAACTCGCGACCTTCTGCGTGTGAAGCAGACGTGATAACCACTACACCACGAAACCAGTTATGTACTCATGAACTATCAGATTTTCAAATGCAAATTGACCATTAATGAGGTCTATAAAGGATTTCATCAATATTTTAGCTGAAAAAAAAATCCTGATTAATAATAGCAACTGATATACAGCGCAGTTGACAAAGATCAGTCAGGTTTCGGCGAGGATCGAACTCGCGACCTTCTGCGTGTGAAGCAGACGTGATAACCACTACACCACGAAACCAGTTATGTACTCATGAACTATCAGATTTTCAAATGCAAATTGACCATTAATGAGGTCTATAAAGGATTTCATCAATATTTTAGCTGAAAAAAAATCCTGATTAATAATAGCAACTGATATACAGCAGTTGACAAAGATCAGTCAGGTTTCGGCGAGGATCGAACTCGCGACCTTCTGCGTGTGAAGCAGACGTGATAACCACTACACCACGAAACCAGTTATGTACTCATGAACTATCAGATTTTCAAATGCAAATTGACCATTAATGAGGTCTATAAAGGATTTCATCAATATTTTAGCTGAAAAAAAAAATCCTGATTAATAATAGCAACTGATATACAGCGCAGTTGACAAAGATCAGTCAGGTTTCGGCGAGGATCGAACTCGCGACCTTCTGCGTGTGAAGCAGACGTGATAACCACTACACCACGAAACCAGTTATGTACTCATGAACTATCAGATTTTCAAATGCAAATTGACCATTAATGAGGTCTATAAAGGATTTCATCAATATTTTAGCTGAAAAAAAAATCCTGATTAATAATAGCAACTGATATACAGCGCAGTTGACAAAGATCAGTCAGGTTTCGGCGAGGATCGAACTCGCGACCTTCTGCGTGTGAAGCAGACGTGATAACCACTACACCACGAAACCAGTTATGTACTCATGAACTATCAGATTTTCAAATGCAAATTGACCATTAATGAGGTCTATAAAGGATTTCATCAATATTTTAGCTGAAAAAAAAAATCCTGATTAATAATAGCAACTGATATACAGCGCAGTTGACAAAGATCAGTCAGGTTTCGGCGAGGATCGAACTCGCGACCTTCTGCGTGTGAAGCAGACGTGATAACCACTACACCACGAAACCAGTTATGTACTCATGAACTATCAGATTTTCAAATGCAAATTGACCATTAATGAGGTCTATAAAGGATTTCATCAATATTTTAGCTGAAAAAAAAATCCTGATTAATAATAGCAACTGATATACAGCGCAGTTGACAAAGATCAGTCAGGTTTCGGCGAGGATCGAACTCGCGACCTTCTGCGTGTGAAGCAGACGTGATAACCACTACACCACGAAACCAGTTATGTACTCATGAACTATCAGATTTTCAAATGCAAATTGACCATTAATGAGGTCTATAAAGGATTTCATCAATATTTTAGCTGAAAAAAAATGATTAATAATAGCAACTGATATACAGCGCAGTTGACAAAGATCAGTCAGGTTTCGGCGAGGATCGAACTCGCGACCTTCTGCGTGTGAAGCAGACGTGATAACCACTACACCACGAAACCAGTTATGTACTCATGAACTATCAGATTTTCAAATGCAAATTGACCATTAATGAGGTCTATAAAGGATTTCATCAATATTTTAGCTGAAAAAAAAATGATTAATAATAGCAACTGATATACAGCGCAGTTGACAAAGATCAGTCAGGTTTCGGCGAGGATCGAACTCGCGACCTTCTGCGTGTGAAGCAGACGTGATAACCACTACACCACGAAACCAGTTATGTACTCATGAACTATCAGATTTTCAAATGCAAATTGACCATTAATGAGGTCTATAAAGGATTTCATCAATATTTTAGCTGAAAAAAAATCCTGATTAATAATAGCAACTGATATACAGCGCAGTTGACAAAGATCAGTCAGGTTTCGGCGAGGATCGAACTCGCGACCTTCTGCGTGTGAAGCAGACGTGATAACCACTACACCACGAAACCAGTTATGTACTCATGAACTATCAGATTTTCAAATGCAAATTGACCATTAATGAGGTCTATAAAGGATTTCATCAATATTTTAGCTGAAAAAAAAGATTAATAATAGCAACTGATATACAGCGCAGTTGACAAAGATCAGTCAGGTTTCGGCGAGGATCGAACTCGCGACCTTCTGCGTGTGAAGCAGACGTGATAACCACTACACCACGAAACCAGTTATGTACTCATGAACTATCAGATTTTCAAATGCAAATTGACCATTAATGAGGTCTATAAAGGATTTCATCAATATTTTAGCTGAAAAAAAATCCTGATTAATAATAGCAACTGATATACAGCGCAGTTGACAAAGATCAGTCAGGTTTCGGCGAGGATCGAACTCGCGACCTTCTGCGTGTGAAGCAGACGTGATAACCACTACACCACGAAACCAGTTATGTACTCATGAACTATCAGATTTTCAAATGCAAATTGACCATTAATGAGGTCTATAAAGGATTTCATCAATATTTTAGCTGAAAAAAAAAATGATTAATAATAGCAACTGATATACAGCGCAGTTGACAAAGATCAGTCAGGTTTCGGCGAGGATCGAACTCGCGACCTTCTGCGTGTGAAGCAGACGTGATAACCACTACACCACGAAACCAGTTATGTACTCATGAACTATCAGATTTTCAAATGCAAATTGACCATTAATGAGGTCTATAAAGGATTTCATCAATATTTTAGCTGAAAAAAAGTCCTGA
Organism: Doryteuthis pealeii; assembly: GCA_023376005.1. Lineage (NCBI taxonomy): Eukaryota > Metazoa > Mollusca > Cephalopoda > Myopsida > Loliginidae > Doryteuthis > Doryteuthis pealeii. Next base: position 44,162 of record JALAJA010000075.1, read on the forward strand.
TTAATAATAGCAACTGATATACAGCGCAGTTGACAAAGATCAGTCAGGTTTCGGCGAGGATCGAACTCGCGACCTTCTGCGTGTGAAGCAGACGTGATAACCACTACACCACGAAACCAGTTATGTACTCATGAACTATCAGATTTTCAAATGCAAATTGACCATTAATGAGGTCTATAAAGGATTTCATCAATATTTTAGCTGAAAAAAAATCCTTAATAATAGCAACTGATATACAGCGCAGTTGACAAAGATCAGTCAGGTTTCGGCGAGGATCGAACTCGCGACCTTCTGCGTGTGAAGCAGACGTGATAACCACTACACCACGAAACCAGTTATGTACTCATGAACTATCAGATTTTCAAATGCAAATTGACCATTAATGAGGTCTATAAAGGATTTCATCAATATTTTAGCTGAAAAAAAAATGATTAATAATAGCAACTGATATACAGCGCAGTTGACAAAGATCAGTCAGGTTTCGGCGAGGATCGAACTCGCGACCTTCTGCGTGTGAAGCAGACGTGATAACCACTACACCACGAAACCAGTTATGTACTCATGAACTATCAGATTTTCAAATGCAAATTGACCATTAATGAGGTCTATAAAGGATTTCATCAATATTTTAGCTGAAAAAAAAATCCTGATTAATAATAGCAACTGATATACAGCGCAGTTGACAAAGATCAGTCAGGTTTCGGCGAGGATCGAACTCGCGACCTTCTGCGTGTGAAGCAGACGTGATAACCACTACACCACGAAACCAGTTATGTACTCATGAACTATCAGATTTTCAAATGCAAATTGACCATTAATGAGGTCTATAAAGGATTTCATCAATATTTTAGCTGAAAAAAAAATGATTAATAATAGCAACTGATATACAGCGCAGTTGACAAAGATCAGTCAGGTTTCGGCGAGGATCGAACTCGCGACCTTCTGCGTGTGAAGCAGACGTGATAACCACTACACCACGAAACCAGTTATGTACTCATGAACTATCAGATTTTCAAATGCAAATTGACCATTAATGAGGTCTATAAAGGATTTCATCAATATTTTAGCTGAAAAAAAATGATTAATAATAGCAACTGATATACAGCGCAGTTGACAAACATCAGTCAGGTTTCGGCGAGGATCGAACTCGCGACCTTCTGCGTGTGAAGCAGACGTGATAACCACTACACCACGAAACCAGTTATGTACTCATGAACTATCAGATTTTCAAATGCAAATTGACCATTAATGAGGTCTATAAAGGATTTCATCAATATTTTAGCTGAAAAAAAGTCCTGTTTAATAATAGCAACTGATATACAGTGCAGTTGACAAAGATCAGTCAGGTTTCGGCGAGGATCGAACTCGCGACCTTCTGCGTGTGAAGCAGACGTGATAACCACTACACCACGAAACCAGTTATGTACTCATGAACTATCAGATTTTCAAATGCAAATTGACCATTAATGAGGTCTATAAAGGATTTCATCAATATTTTAGCTGAAAAAAAAGATTAATAATAGCAACTGATATACAGCGCAGTTGACAAAGATCAGTCAGGTTTCGGCGAGGATCGAACTCGCGACCTTCTGCGTGTGAAGCAGACGTGATAACCACTACACCACGAAACCAGTTATGTACTCATGAACTATCAGATTTTCAAATGCAAATTGACCATTAATGAGGTCTATAAAGGATTTCATCAATATTTTAGCTGAAAAAAAAAAGATTAATAATAGCAACTGATATACAGCGCAGTTGACAAAGATCAGTCAGGTTTCGGCGAGGATCGAACTCGCGACCTTCTGCGTGTGAAGCAGACGTGATAACCACTACACCACGAAACCAGTTATGTACTCATGAACTATCAGATTTTCAAATGCAAATTGACCATTAATGAGGTCTATAAAGGATTTCATCAATATTTTAGCTGAAAAAAAATCCTGATTAATAATAGCAACTGATATACAGCGCAGTTGACAAAGATCAGTCAGGTTTCGGCGAGGATCGAACTCGCGACCTTCTGCGTGTGAAGCAGACGTGATAACCACTACACCACGAAACCAGTTATGTACTCATGAACTATCAGATTTTCAAATGCAAATTGACCATTAATGAGGTCTATAAAGGATTTCATCAATATTTTAGCTGAAAAAAAAATCTGATTAATAATAGCAACTGATATACAGCGCAGTTGACAAAGATCAGTCAGGTTTCGGCGAGGATCGAACTCGCGACCTTCTGCGTGTGAAGCAGACGTGATAACCACTACACCACGAAACCAGTTATGTACTCATGAACTATCAGATTTTCAAATGCAAATTGACCATTAATGAGGTCTATAAAGGATTTCATCAATATTTTAGCTGAAAAAAAAATCCTGATTAATAATAGCAACTGATATACAGCGCAGTTGACAAAGATCAGTCAGGTTTCGGCGAGGATCGAACTCGCGACCTTCTGCGTGTGAAGCAGACGTGATAACCACTACACCACGAAACCAGTTATGTACTCATGAACTATCAGATTTTCAAATGCAAATTGACCATTAATGAGGTCTATAAAGGATTTCATCAATATTTTAGCTGAAAAAAAAAGATTAATAATAGCAACTGATATACAGCGCAGTTGACAAAGATCAGTCAGGTTTCGGCGAGGATCGAACTCGCGACCTTCTGCGTGTGAAGCAGACGTGATAACCACTACACCACGAAACCAGTTATGTACTCATGAACTATCAGATTTTCAAATGCAAATTGACCATTAATGAGGTCTATAAAGGATTTCATCAATATTTTAGCTGAAAAAAAAATGATTAATAATAGCAACTGATATACAGCGCAGTTGACAAAGATCAGTCAGGTTTCGGCGAGGATCGAACTCGCGACCTTCTGCGTGTGAAGCAGACGTGATAACCACTACACCACGAAACCAGTTATGTACTCATGAACTATCAGATTTTCAAATGCAAATTGACCATTAATGAGGTCTATAAAGGATTTCATCAATATTTTAGCTGAAAAAAAAATCCTGATTAATAATAGCAACTGATATACAGCGCAGTTGACAAAGATCAGTCAGGTTTCGGCGAGGATCGAACTCGCGACCTTCTGCGTGTGAAGCAGACGTGATAACCACTACACCACGAAACCAGTTATGTACTCATGAACTATCAGATTTTCAAATGCAAATTGACCATTAATGAGGTCTATAAAGGATTTCATCAATATTTTAGCTGAAAAAAAAATGATTAATAATAGCAACTGATATACAGCGCAGTTGACAAAGATCAGTCAGGTTTCGGCGAGGATCGAACTCGCGACCTTCTGCGTGTGAAGCAGACGTGATAACCACTACACCACGAAACCAGTTATGTACTCATGAACTATCAGATTTTCAAATGCAAATTGACCAGTAATGAAGTCTAAAAAGGATTTCATCAATATTTTAGCTGAAAAAAAGTCCTGATTAATAATAGCAACTGATATACAGTGCAGTTGACAAAGATCAGTCAGGTTTCGGCGAGGATCGAACTCGCGACCTTCTGCGTGTGAAGCAGACGTGATAACCACTACACCACGAAACCAGTTATGTACTCGTGAACTATCAGATTTTCAAATGCAAATTGACCATTAATGAGGTCTATAAAGGATTTCATCAATATTTTAGCTGAAAAAAAAATGATTAATAATAGCAACTGATATACAGCGCAGTTGACAAAGATCAGTCAGGTTTCGGCGAGGATCGAACTCGCGACCTTCTGCGTGTGAAGCAGACGTGATAACCACTACACCACGAAACCAGTTATGTACTCATGAACTATCAGATTTTCAAATGCAAATTGACCATTAATGAGGTCTATAAAGGATTTCATCAATATTTTAGCTGAAAAAAAAATGATTAATAATAGCAACTGATATACAGCGCAGTTGACAAAGATCAGTCAGGTTTCGGCGAGGATCGAACTCGCGACCTTCTGCGTGTGAAGCAGACGTGATAACCACTACACCACGAAACCAGTTATGTACTCATGAACTATCAGATTTTCAAATGCAAATTGACCATTAATGAGGTCTATAAAGGATTTCATCAATATTTTAGCTGAAAAAAAAATGATTAATAATAGCAACTGATATACAGCGCAGTTGACAAAGATCAGTCAGGTTTCGGCGAGGATCGAACTCGCGACCTTCTGCGTGTGAAGCAGACGTGATAACCACTACACCACGAAACCAGTTATGTACTCATGAACTATCAGATTTTCAAATGCAAATTGACCATTAATGAGGTCTATAAAGGATTTCATCAATATTTTAGCTGAAAAAAAAATGATTAATAATAGCAACTGATATACAGCGCAGTTGACAAAGATCAGTCAGGTTTCGGCGAGGATCGAACTCGCGACCTTCTGCGTGTGAAGCAGACGTGATAACCACTACACCACGAAACCAGTTATGTACTCATGAACTATCAGATTTTCAAATGCAAATTGACCATTAATGAGGTCTATAAAGGATTTCATCAATATTTTAGCTGAAAAAAAAAGATTAATAATAGCAACTGATATACAGCGCAGTTGACAAAGATCAGTCAGGTTTCGGCGAGGATCGAACTCGCGACCTTCTGCGTGTGAAGCAGACGTGATAACCACTACACCACGAAACCAGTTATGTACTCATGAACTATCAGATTTTCAAATGCAAATTGACCATTAATGAGGTCTATAAAGGATTTCATCAATATTTTAGCTGAAAAAAAAAATCTGATTAATAATAGCAACTGATATACAGCAGTTGACAAAGATCAGTCAGGTTTCGGCGAGGATCGAACTCGCGACCTTCTGCGTGTGAAGCAGACGTGATAACCACTACACCACGAAACCAGTTATGTACTCATGAACTATCAGATTTTCAAATGCAAATTGACCATTAATGAGGTCTATAAAGGATTTCATCAATATTTTAGCTGAAAAAAAAAATCCTGATTAATAATAGCAACTGATATACAGCGCAGTTGACAAAGATCAGTCAGGTTTCGGCGAGGATCGAACTCGCGACCTTCTGCGTGTGAAGCAGACGTGATAACCACTACACCACGAAACCAGTTATGTACTCATGAACTATCAGATTTTCAAATGCAAATTGACCATTAATGAGGTCTATAAAGGATTTCATCAATATTTTAGCTGAAAAAAAAATGATTAATAATAGCAACTGATATACAGCGCAGTTGACAAAGATCAGTCAGGTTTCGGCAGGATCGAACTCGCGACCTTCTTGCGTGTGAAGCAGACGTGATAACCACTACACCACGAAACCAGTTATGTACTCAGAACTATCAGATTTTCAAATGCAAATTGACCATTAATGAGGTCTATAAAGGATTTAATCAATATTTTAGCTGAAAAAAAATCTGATTAATAATAGAACTGATATACAGCAGTTGAAAGATGTCAGGTTTCGGCGAGAGATCGAACTCGCGACCTCTGCGTGTGAAGCAAGACGTGATAAACATACACCACGAAACCAGTTATGTACTCAGAACTATCAGATTTTCAAATGCAAATTGACCATTAATGAGGTCTATAAAGGATTTCATCAATATTTTAGCTGAAAAAAAATTGTTAATAATAGCAACTGATATACAGGCAGTTGACAAAGATCAGTCAGGTTCGGCGAGATCGAACTCGCGACCTTCTGCGTGTGAAGCAGACGTGATAACCACTACACCACGAAACCAGTTATGTACTATGAACTATATAGATTTTCAAATGCAAATTGACCATTAATGAGGTCTATAAAGGATTTCATCAATATTTTAGCTGAAAAAAAATCTGATTAATAATAGCAACTGTATATACAGGCAGTTGACAAAGATCAGTCAGTTTTCGGCGAGATCGAACTCGGACCTTTGCGTGTGAAGCAGACGTGAAACACTACACCACGAAACCAGTTATGTACTCATGAACTATAGATTTTCAAATGCAAATTGACCATTAATGAGGTCTATAAAGGATTTCATCAATATTTTAGCTGAAAAAAATCTGATTAATAATAGCAACTGATATACAGGCAGTTGAAAAAGATCAGTCAGGTTTCGGCGAGGATCGAACTCGGACCTTCTGCGTGTGAAGCAGACGTGATAACCACTACACACGAAACAGTTATGTACTCAGAACTATAGATTTTCAAATGCAAATTGACCATTAATGAGGTCTATAAAGGATTTCATCAATATTTTAGCTGAAAAAAAAATCTGATTAATAATAGCAACTGATATACAGGCAGTTGACAAAGATCAGTCAGGTTTCGGCGAGGATCGAACTGCGACCTTCTGCGTGTGAAGCAGACGTGATAACCACTACACCACGAAACAAGTTAGTACTCATGACTATCAGATTTTCAAATGCAAATTGACCATTAATGAGGTCTATAAAGGATTTATCAATATTTTAGCTGAAAAAATATGATTAATAATAGCAACTGATATACAGCGCAGTTGACAAAGATAAGTGGGTTTCGGCGAGGTTCGAACTCGCGACCTTCTGCGTGTGAAGCAGACGTGATAACACTACACCACGAAACCAGTTATGTACTCATGATATCAGATTTTCAAATGCAATTTGACCATTAATGAGGTCTATAAAGATTTATTCAATATTTTAGCTGAAAAAATCTGATTAATAATAGCAACGATATACAGCGCAGTTGACAAAGATCGTCAGGTTTCGGCGAGGATCGAACTCGCGACCTTTGCGTGTGAAGCAGACGTGATAACCACTACACCACGAAACCAGTTATGTACTCATGAACTATCAGATTTTCAAATGCAATTGACCATTAATGAGGTCTATAAAGGATTTCATCAATATTTTAGTTGAAAAATCTGATTAATAATAGCAACTGATATACAGGCAGTTGACAAGACAGTCAGGTTTCGGCGAGGATCGAACTCGCGACCTTCTGCGTGTGAAGCAGACGTGATACCATTACACCACGAAACCAGTTATGTACTCATGAACTATAGATTTCAAATGCAAATTGACCATTAATGAGGTCTAAAAGGATTTCATCAATATTTTAGCTGAAAAAAAAATCATGATTAATAATAGCACTGATATACAGCAGTTGAAAAAGATCAGTCAGGTTTCGGCGAGGATCGAACTCGCGCTTCTGCGTGTGAAGCAGACGTGATAACCACTACACCAGAAACCAGTTATGTATCATGAACTATCAGATTTTCAAATGCAAATTGACCATTAATGAGGTCTATAAAGGATTTCATCAATATTTTAGCTGAAAAAAAATCTGATTAATAATAGCACTGATATACAGACGTTGACAAAGATCAGTCAGGTTTCGGCGAGGATCGAACTCGCGACCTTCTGCGTGTGAAGCAGACGTGATAACCACTACACCACGAAACCAGTTATGTATCATGAACTATCAGATTTTCAAATCGCAAATTGACCATTAATGAGGTCTATAAAGGATTTCATCAATATTTTAGCTGAAAAAAAATCATGATTAATAATAGCATAGATATACAGAGTTGACAAAGATCAGTCAGGTTTCGGCGAGATCGAACTCGCGACTTCTGCGTGTGAAGCAGACGTGATAACCACTACACCACGACCAGTTATGTACTCATGAATATAGATTTTCAAATGCAAATTGACCATTAATGAGGTCTATAAAGGATTTCATCAATATTTTAGCTGAAAAAAAAATCTGATAAATAACAACTGATATACAGCGCAGTTGACAAAGATCAGTCAGGTTCGGCGAGGATCGAACTCGGACCTTCTGCGTGTGAAGCAGTGTATAACCACTACACCACGAAACCAGTTATGTACTCATGAACTATAGATTTTCAAATGCAAATTGACCATTAATGAGGTCTATAAAGGATTTCATCAATATTTTAGCTGAAAAAAAAATCTGATTAATAATAGCAACTGTATACAGGCAGTTGACAAAGATCAGTCAGGTTTCGGGAGGACGAACTCGCGACCTCTGCGTGTGAAGCAGACGTGATAAACACTACACACGAAACCAGTTATGTACTCATGAACTATCAGATTTCAAATGCAAATTGACCATTAATGAGGTCTATAAAGGATTTAATCAATATTTTAGCTGAAAAAAATCCTGATTAATAATAGCAACTGATATACAGGCAGTTGACAAAGATCAGTCAGGTTTCGGCGAGGATCGAACTCGCGACCTTCTGCGTGTGAAGCAGACGTGATAACCACTACACACGAAACCAGTTAGTACTCATGAACTATATTTTTCAAATGCAAATTGACCATTAATGAGGTCTATAAAGGATTTCATCAATATTTTAGCTGAAAAAAAATCATGATTAATAATAGCAACTGATATACAGGCAGTTGACAAAATCAGCGTTTCGGCGGGATCGAACTCGGACCTTCTGCGTGTGAAGCAGACGTGAAAACACACCCACGAAACAAGTTATGTATCATGAACTATCAGATTTTCAAATGCAAATTGACCATTAATGAGGTCTATAAAGGATTTCATCAATATTTTAGCTGAAAAAAAAAATTGATAATAATAGCAACTGATATACACGCAGTTGACAAAGATCAGTAGTGTTGGCAGGATCGAACTCGCAACCTTCTGCGTGTGAAGCAGACGTGATAAACCTACACCACGAAAAGTTATGTACTCAACTATCAGATTTTCAAATGCAAATTGACCATTAATGAGGTCTAAAGGATTTATCAATATTTTAGCTGAAAAAAAAATCGATTAATAATAGCAACTGTATATACAGCGCAGTTGACAAAGATCAGTCAGGTTTGGCGAGGATCGAACTCGGACCTTCTGCGTGTGAAGAGACGTGATAACACTACACCACGAAACCAGTTATGTACTCATGACTATCAGATTTTCAAATGCAAATTGACCATTAATGAGGTCTATAAAGGATTTCATCAATATTTTAGCTGAAAAAAAAATTATTATAGACTGATATACAGGCAGTTGACAAAGATCAGTCAGGTTTCGGCGAGAATGAACTCGCGACCTTCTGCGGTGAAGCAGACGTGATAACCACTACACCACAGAAACCAGTTATGTACTCATGAACTATCAGATTTTCAAATGCAAATTGACCATTATGAGGTCTATAAAGGATTTCATCAATATTTTAGCTGAAAAAAAATCATGATTAATAATAGCAACTGATATACAGGCAGTTGACAAAGATCAGTCAGGTTTCGGCGAGGATCGAACTCGCGACCTTCTGCGTGTGAAGCAGACGTGATAACCTACACCACGAAACCAGTTATGTACTCAGAACTATAGATTTTCAAATGCAAATTGACCATAATGAGGTCTATAAAGGATTTCATCAATATTTTAGCTGAAAAAAAAATCATGATTAATAATAGCAACTGATATACAGGCAGTTGACAAAGATCAGTCAGGTTTCGGCGAGGATCGAACTCGCGACCTTCTGCGTGTGAAGCAGACGTGATAACCACTACACCACAAACCAGTTATGTACTCATGAACTATCAGATTTTCAAATGCAAATTGACATTAATGAGGTCTAAAAGGATTCATCAATATTTTAGCTAAAAAAAAAAAATTGATTAATAATAGCACTGATATACAGACGTTGAAAAAGATCAGTCAGGTTTCGGGAGGATCGAACTCGCGACCTTCTGCGTGTGAAGCAGACGTGATAACCACTACACCACGAAACCAGTTATGTACTCATGAACTATAGATTTTCAAATGCAAATTGACCATTAATGAGGTCTATAAGGATTTCATCAATATTTTAGCTGAAAAAAAATATGATTAATAATAGCAACTGATATCAGCGCAGTTGACAAAGATCAGTCAGGTTTCGGCGGGATCGAACTGCGACCTTCTGCGTGTGAAGCAGACGTGATAACCACTACACCACGAAACCATTATGTACTCATGACTATCAGATTTTCAAATGCAAATTGACCATTAATGAGGTCTAAAGGATTTCATCAATATTTTAGCTGAAAAAAAATCTGATTAATAATAGCAACTGATATACAGCAGTTGACAAAGATCAGTAGGTTTCGGCGAGGATCGAACTCGCGACCTCTGCGTGTGAAGCAGACGTGATAACCACTACACACGAAACCAGTTATGTACTCATGAACTTCAGATTTTAAATGCAAATTAACCATTAATGAGGTCTATAAAGGATTTAATCAATATTTTAGCTGAAAAAAAATCCTGATTAAATAGCAACTGATATACAGCGCAGTTGACAAGATCAGTAGGTTTCGGCGAGGATCGAACTCGCGACCTTCTGCGTGTGAAGCAACGTGATAACCACTACACCGAAACCAGTTATGTACTCATGAACTATCAGATTTTCAAATGCAAATTGACCATTAATGAGGTCTAATAAGGATTTAATCAATATTTTGATGAAAAAAAAATCCTGATTAATAATAGCAACTGATATACAGCGCAGTTGACAAAGATCAGTAGGTTTCGGCGAGGATCGAACTCGCGACCTTCTGCGTGTGAAGCAGACGTGATAACCACTACACAAACCAGTTATGTACTCATGAACTATATATTTCAAATGCAAATTGACCATTAATGAGGTCTATAAAGGATTTCATCAATATTTTAGCTGAAAAAAAAATCTGATTAATAATAGAACTGATATACAGGCAGTTGACAAAGATCAGTAGGTTTCGGCGAGGATCGAATCGCGACCTTCTGCGTGTGAAGCAAGACGTGATAACCACTACACCACAAACCAGTTATGTACTCATGAACTATCAGATTTTCAAATGCAAATTGACCATTAATGGGTCTATAAAGGATTTCATCAATATTTTAGTGAAAAAAAAATCTGATTAATAATAGCATGATATACAGGCAGTTGACAAAGATCAGTCAGGTTTCGGCGAGGATCGAACTCGCGACCTTCTGCGTGTGAAGCAGACGTGATAACCATACACCACAAACCAGTTATGTACTCATGAATATCAGATTTTCAAATGAAATTGACATATTAATGAGGTCTATAAAGGATTTAATCAATATTTTAGCTGAAAAAAAATTGATTAATAATAGCAACTGAATATCAGCGCAGTTGACAAATCAGTCAGTTTTTCGGCGAGGATCGAACTCCGACCTTCTGCGTGTGAAGCAGACGTGATAACCACTACACACGAAACCAGTTATGTACTCAGAACTATCAGATTTTCAAATGCAAATTGACCATTAATGAGGTCTATAAAGGATTTCATCATATTTTAGCTGAAAAAAAAATCATGATTAATAATAGCAACTGATATACAAAGTTGACAAAGATCGTCAGGTTTCGGCGAGGATCGAACGCGACCTTCTGCGTGTGAAGCAGACGTGAATACACTACACCACGAAACAGTTATCGTACTTAAATGACTATTAATTTTCAAAATGCAAATTACCATTAATAGGTCGTATGTAAGGATTTCATCAATATTTTAGATGACAAAAAATCCTGAGTTAATAATAGCAACTGATATACGCGCAGTTGAATAAAGATCAGTAAGGTTTCGGCGAGGATCGAACTCGTGATCTTGCGTGTGAAGCAGACGTGATAAACACTACACCAACGAAACCAGTTACGTACTCAGGAACTATCAGATTTTAAATGCAAATTGACCATTAATGAGGTCTATAAAGGATTTAAATCAATATTTTAGATGAAAAAAAAAAACGATTGATAATAGCAACTGATATACAGAGCAGTTGAAAAAAGATCAGTCAGGTTTCGGCGAGTATCGACTCGCGACCTTCTGCGTGTGAAGCAGACGTGGATAACCACTACACCACGAAGCATTATGTACTCATGAACTATAGATTTTCAAATGCAAATTGACCATTAATGAGGTCTATAAAGGATTTCATCAATATTTTAGCTGAAAAAAAAAATCATGATTAATAATAGCCACTGATATACAGTAACTGTTGACAAAGATCAGTCAGGTTTCGGCGAGGATCGAACTCGAGACCTTCTGCGTGTGAAGCAGACGTGATAAACCACTACCACGAAACCAGTTATGTACTCATGAACTATCAGATTTTCAAATGCAAATTGACCATTAATGAGGTCTATAAAGGATTTCATCAATATTTTAGCTGAAAAAAAAATCATGATTAATAATAGCAACTGATATTCAGCGCAGTGACAAAAGATCAGTCAGTTTCGGCGAGGATCGAACACGCGACCTTCTGCGTGTGAAGCAGACGTGATAACACTACACCACGAAACCAGTTATGTACTCATGAACTATCAGATTTTCAAATGCAATTGACCATTAATGAGGTCTATAAAGGATTTCATCAATATTTTAGATGAAAAAAAAATCCTGATTAATAATAGCAACTGATATACAGCGCAGTTGACAAAGATCAGTAAGGTTTCGGCGAGGATCGAACTCGTGATCTTCTGCGTGTGAAGCAGACGTGATAACCACTACACCACGAAACCAGTTACGTACTCAGGAACTATCAGATTTTCAAATGCAAATTGACCATTAATGAGGTCTATAAAGGATTTAATCAATATTTTAGATGAAAAAAAAAAACATGATTAATAATAGCAACTGATATACAGCGCAGTTGACAAAGATCAGTCAGGTTTCGGCGAGGATCGAACTCGCGACCTTCTGCGTGTGAAGCAGAATGTATAACCACTACACCACGAAACCAGTTATGTACTCATGAACTATCAGATTTTCAAATGCAAATTGACCATTAATGAGGTCTATAAAGGATTTCATCAATATTTTAGCTGAAAAAAAAAAATCTGATTAATAATAGCAACTGATATTCAGCGCAGTTGACAAAGATCAGTCAGGTTTCGGCGAGGATCGAAATTGCGACCTTCTGCGTGTGAAGCAGACGTGATAACACGAAACCAGTTATGTACTCATGAACTATCAGATTTTCAAATGCAAATTGACCATTAATGAGGTCTAAAGGATTTCATCAATATTTTAGATGAAAAAAAACTGATTAATAATAGCAACTGATATACAGCGCAGTTGACAAAGATCAGTAAGGTTTCGGCGAGGATCGAACTCGCGACCTCTGCGTGTGAAGCAGACGTGATAACCACTACAACACGAAACCAGTTATGTACTCATGAACTATCAGATTTTCAAATGCAAATTGACCATTAATGAGGTCTATAAAGGATTTAATCAATATTTTAGATGAAAAAAAAATCCTGATTAATAATAGCAACTGATATACAGCGCAGTTGACAAAGATCAGTCAGGTTTCGGCGAGGATCGAACTCGCGACCTTCTGCGTGTGAAGCAGACGTGATAACCACTACACCACGAAACCAGTTATGTACTCATGAACTATCAGATTTTCAAATGCAAATTGACCATTAATGAGGTCTATAAAGGATTTCATCAATATTTTAGCTGAAAAAAAAATCCTGATTAATAATAGCAATGATATTAACAGCGCAGTTGACAAAGATCAGTCAGGTTTCGGCGAGGATCGAACTCGCGACCTTCTGCGTGTGAAGCAGACGTGATAACCACTCACCAGTTATGTACTCATGAACTATCAGATTTTCAAATGCAAATTGACCATTAATGAGGTCTATAAAGGATTTCATCAATATTTTAGCTGAAAAAAAAAATCTGATTAATAATAGCAACTGATATCAGCGCAGTTGACAAAGATCAGTCAGGTTTTCGGCGAGGATCGAACTCGCGACCCTTCTGCGTGTGAAGCAGACGTGATAACCACTACACACGAAACCAGTTATGTACTCATGAACTATCAATTTTCAAATGCAAATTGACCATTAATGAGGTCTATAAAGGATTTTTCAATATTTTAGATGAAAAAAAATCCTGATTAATAATAGCAACTGATATACAGCGCAGTTGACAAAGATCAGTGAGGTTTCGGCGAGGATCGAACTCGCGACCTTCTGCGTGTGAAGCAGACGTGATAACCACTACACACGAAACCAGTTATGTACTCATGAACTATCAGATTTTCAAATGCAAATTGACCATTAATGAGGTCTATAAAGGATTTAATCAATATTTTAGATGAAAAAAAAAATGATTAATAATAGCAACTGATATACAGCGCAGTTGACAAAGATCAGTCAGGTTTCGGCGAGGATCGAACTCGCGACCTTCTGCGTGTGAAGCAGACGTGATAACCACTACACCATTAAACCAGTTATGTACTCATAACTATTAGATTTTTCAAATGCAAATTGACCATTAATGAGGTCTATAAAGGATTTCATCAATATTTTAGCTGAAAAAAAAATCATGATTAATAATAGCAACTGATATACAGCGCAGTTGACAAAGATCAGTCAGGTTTCGGCGAGGATCGAACTCGCGACCTTCTGCGTGTGAAGCAAACGTGATAAACCACACACCAGTTAGTACTCATGAACTATAGATTTTCAAATGCAAATTGACCATTAATGAGGTCTATAAAGGATTTAATCAATATTTTAGACGAAAAAAAATCTGATTAATAATAGCAACTGATATACAGCGCAGTTGACAAAGATCAGAAGGTTTCGGCGAGGATCAAACTCGCGACCTTCTGCTGTGAAGCAGACGTGATAACCACTACACCACGAAACCAGTTATGTACTCATGAACTATCAGATTTTCAAATGCAAATTGACCATTAATGAGGTCTATAAAGGATTTCATCAATATTTTAGATGAAAAAAAATCCTGATTAATAATAGCAACTGATATACAGCGCAGTTGACAAAGATCAGTCAGGTTTCGGCGAGGATCGAACTCGCGACCTTCTGCGTGTGAAGCAACGTGATAACCACTACACCGAAACCAGTTATGTACTCATGAACTATTCAGATTTTCAATGCAAATTGACCATTAATGAGGTCTATAAAGGATTTCATCAATATTTTAGATGAAAAAAAAAATCATGATTAATAATAGCAACTGATATACAGCGCAGTTGACAAAGATCAGTCAGGTTTCGGCGAGGATGAACTCGCGACCTTCTGCGTGTGAAGCAGACGTGATAACCACTACACTACGAAACCAGTTATGTACTCATGAACTATTAGATTTTCAAATGCAAATTGACCATTAATGAGGTCTATAAAGGATTTATCAATATTTTAGCTGAAAAAAAAATCATGATTAATAATATCAACTGATATACAGAGCAGTTGACAAAGATCAGTGAGGTTTCGGCGAGGATCGAACTCGCGACCTTCTGCGTGTGAAGCAGACGTGATAACCACTACACACGAAACCAGTTATGTACTCATGAACTATCAGATTTTCAAATGCAAATTGACCATTAATGAGGTCTATAAAGGATTTCATCAATATTTTAGCTGAAAAAAAATCCTGATTAATAATAGCAACTGATATACAGGCTGTTGAAAAGATCAGTCAGGTTTCGGCGAGGATCGAACTCGCGACCTTCTGCGTGTGAAGCAGACGTGATAACCACTACACCACGAAACCAGTTATGTACTCATGAACTATCAGATTTTCAAATGCAAATTGACCATTAATGAGGTCTATAAAGGATTTCATCAATATTTTAGCTGAAAAAAAAATCATGATTAATAATAGCCACTGATATACAGACAGTTGAAAAGATCAGTCAGGTTTCGGCGAGGATCGAACTCGCGACCTTCTGCGTGTGAAGCAGACGTGATAACCACTACACCACGAAACCAGTTATGTACTCATGAACTATCAGATTTTCCAATGCAAATTGACCATTAATGTGGTCTATAAAGGATTTCATCAATATTTTAGATGAAAAAAATCCTGATTAATAATAGCAACTGATATTACAGGCAGTTGACAAAGATCAGTCAGGTTTCGGCGAGGATCGAACTCGCGACCTTCTGCGTGTGAAGCAGACGTGATAACCACTACACCACGAAACCAGTTATGTACTCATGAACTATCAGATTTTCAAATGCAAATTGACCATTAATGAGGTCTATAAAGGATTTCATATTTTAGATGAAAAAAATCATGATTAATAATAGCAACTGATATACAGAGCAGTTGACAAAGATCAGTGAGGTTTCGGCGAGGATCGAACTCGCGACCTTGCGTGTGAAGCAGACGTGATAACCACTACACCACGAAACCAGTTATGTACTCATGAACTATAGATTTTCAAATGCAAATTGACCATTAATGAGGTCTTAAAGGATTTCATCAATATTTTAGCTGAAAAAAAAAATCATGATTAATAATAGCAACTGATATACAGAGCAGTTGACAAAGATCAGTCAGGTTTCGGCGAGGATCGAACTCGCGACCTTCGCGTGTGAAGCAGACGTGATAACCACTACACCACGAAACCAGTTATGTACTCATGAACTATAGATTTTCAAATGCAAATTGACCATTAATGAAGGTCTATAAAGGATTTCATCAATATTTTAGCTGAAAAAAAAAATCATGATTAATAATAGCAACTGATATACGCGCAGTTGACAAAGATCAGTCAGGTTTCGGCGAGGATCGAACTCGCGACCTTCTGCGTGTGAAGCAGACGTGATAACCACAACACCAAGAAACCAGTTATGTACTCATGAACTATCAGATTTTCAAATGAAAATTGACCATTAATGAGGTCTAGAAAGGATTTCATCAATATTTTAGATGAAAAAAAATCCTGATTAATAATAGCAACTGATATACAGCGCAGTTGACAAAGATCAGTCAGGTTTCGGCGAGGATCGAACTCGCGACCTTCTGCGTGTGAAGCAGACGTGATAACCACTACACCACGAAACAAGTTATGTACTCATGAGCTATCAGATTGTCAAATGCAAATTGACCATTAATGAGGTCCGTAAAGGATTTAATCAATATTTTAGATGAAACAAAAATCCTGATTAATAATAGCAACTGATATACAGCGCAGTTGACAAAGATCAGTAAGGTTTCGGCGAGGATCGAACTCGTGACCTTCTGCGTGTGAAACAGACGTGATAACCACTACACCACGAAACCAGTTATGTACTCAAGAACTATCAGATTTTTAAATGCATATTGACCATTAATGAGGTCTATAAAGGATTTCATCAATATTTTAGCTGAAAAAACAAATCATGATTAATAATAGCAACTGATATACAGAACTGTTGAAAAAGATCAGTCAGGATTCGGTGAGGATCGAACTCGCGACCTTCTGCGTGTGAAGCAGACGTGATAACCACTACACCACGCAACCAGTTATGTATTCATGAACTATTAGATTTTCAAATGCAAATTGACCATTAATGAGGTCTATAAAGGATTTCATCAATATTTTAGCTGAAAAAAAAGTCCTGATTAATAATAGCAACTGATATACAGCGCAGTCGACAAAGATCAGTCAGGTTTCGGCGAGGATCGAACTCGCGACCTTCTGCGTGTGAAGCAGACGTGATGATCACTACACCACGAAACCAGTTATGCACTCATGAACTATCAGATTTTCAAATGCAAATTGACCATTAATGAGGTCTATAAAGGATTTAATCAATATTTTAGATGAAAAAAAATCTGATTAATAATAGCAACTGATATACAGCGCAGTTGACAAAGATCAGTCATGTTTCGGCGAGGATCGAACTCGCGACCTTCTGCGTGTGAAGAAGACATGATAACCACTACACCACGAAACCAGTTATATACTGATGAACTATCAGATTTTCCAATGCAAATTGACCACTACTGAGGTCTATAAACGATTTCTTCAATATTTTAGCTGTAAAAAAAATTTTGATTAATAATAGCAACTGATATACAGCGCATTTGAGAAAGACTTGTCAGGTTTTCGGCGAGGATCGAACCCACGACCTTATACCTGTGAAGCAGACGTGATACCTACTACACCACGAAACCGGTTATGTACCAATGAACTATCAAAATTAAAAATATATTTTGACCATTAATGAGGTCTATAAAAGATTCCATGAACATTTTAGCTGAAAAAAAAATCGTAATATATGATCGTAACTGTTATACAGCGCAGCTGAAAATATTTTTTTCAGGTTTCGGTGAGGATCGAACTCGTGATTTTCCGCCTGTAAAGCCTACGTGATAACCATTCCACCACGTGATAACCATTCCACCACGTAATCTGTTTGTTTCAAAAACTTTTTAAAATGCTCATTGTCTATTTATGCGTCCTACACAAGAATTCATCTACATTTTAGCTGCCAAGAACTCCACTCTAAAACAGAGAAAAGAAAACATATAAAAATGAAGAGCCCCAAAAAAAACAAACAAAAAAAACAAAAACAAACAAATTGCATATTTAAATATTTATAAATTGCAGTTGATAAAAATAAAATCCACGTTTTGGCGAGGAATTTACTCGAGACCTTCGGCATGTAAAGCAGACGTGATTACCACTACATAACGAAACCAATTATGCGCAATTGATATACCATTTTAAAAAAATGCATATCCACGATTCCTCTGTTGCATAGCGCTCGACTCAGGCCACAACATCGCACATGTTATATACTGGCATCTTCAAACTCACGCTACTCTGACTCGTATACGTTGCTGATATACAGCGGAGATCGTTTCTGACCCGTAGACGATGTATCTAGTGGTCGCTTAAATGAACTCACAAGGCATGCTCTATGTAGTAGGAGATCTGACTTTATTTCTCTCATCTCGGCTGTACGTGGTGGATGGGTGACGGGCATTGATCATGGGCACTACTACTGCTGGTGTGGTGGAAGGTGGTGGGCGCGCCTCACTGCTCGCTGGCAGCGATCGACCATGTCAGCGGTCACCCAGTCCGCACTGCTCGCCGTCTCTCTGGGGTCTGCCCTTGGGTGGACTGACAACTGCTTAAGTATTGACGACCGCCCACGCATTTTAATCTTTCTCTTTGTCCCTCAGCCGGAAGTCCTTACTTCCCTTTCCAGTTTCTTTGTTCAATTCAAGGAAGTCCTTTGTCACACCAGACCCTCTGTTTACCTTAGCCATTGTCTTCTCAGTTCAATTTTCATTTGTCTTTTCGAACTTCCCGCGCAAAACAAACTGAACAATAGTCAATCTGCAACACCTCTACATAAAGACGAATTCTATTTATTTTGCAGCTCAAAGAAATATTCGACATAGCAACTGTTATATGTTGCAGTTGACATAAATCTGACGTAGTTTCGGTGAGGATTGAACTTGTGTCTCAAGATATTACATCAAATCTTAACGATGGAACTTCACATTCAATAAACATTACTATATAGCTTGTAATGTTAATACACGTTCTAACCATCCAAAACAAACATTTGAACCATTCCCTATAGGTGAACACTATTCGCGGGGGTTACGTTAAAGACAGTAATAATGTAGTAATATGTATTAATCTTATTATAATGGAGATTGTGTGTTTGTCTGTCTGTAACCGAAACTATATTACTACTCATTCACAGTTCCCTTAGTTATTTACATCACATTCTCCATGATTTTATTTTTATTTAAACCTCAATGAATAATAAAATTGTTTTACATTATTGCTGTTGACCATATCTACTTACTAATAATACGCAATTGTATTTATATATACAACAAAATAGTGGTTTACAGTGTGAATGGGAAAGCTAATTTGCATATTGATCTTAAAAAAATTGATTTTAATAAATATATGCTAAGTATTATTGATTTCTATTTGTTTGGTTTTATCTTATTGAATATGAGCAAAAATCTCTGGGATAAATCTTAAAAGAAATTCATTAAGAAGAAGAAATAACTGTAATATTATCCTTTACTTCCTATTTTAAGTAAAGAGTTAAATTAGGAAAATTTATCAATGAAAGACGAGAGTAATGGAAAATGATGGAAGAGTTAGTTTCAAAGCTGTTCTGTTTTTCGATAATACTCACTCTGTTCCAAATCTTTTTATCTGCATTCTTATTTAGTTTTATTAGCCTTTCTGATTTAACGTGATATTTTATTATATTAAAACTTAAAAACTTGCACCCGGAGGGTGAATAAATTTGCTAGTATGTAGTAATGATAAATTAAAAACATTTTAATTTTATTGTACTCACCAATAATGAATGATGATGATGATGAAATTTGCTGTATGCGATGTGGATGATGATGGTGATACTAAAAATGGCCTAAGAAATTCACGAAATAAGCGAAATTATGAAAAAAATAACTTTGAGTTATTGTTACGATTTTTGGCCATTTTTAGGCTTCAAGGGAGAGCATTTAACATTTTCCCTTTCTTTCTTTTTGTCTCTCTTTCTTCGCATTTATTTTTGTCTTTCTTTTTCCCTTTTTTATTTATTCGCTTTTCTTGTTTTTTTCTTCATTCTGTATTCATTTTTCTCTTTGTTTCTTTTTCTTTTTAGTTCGTCAATCTTTCTTTCTTTCTTTCTTTCTTTCTTTCTTTCTTTTATTTCATCTTCTTTCTTTCTTTCTTTCTTTCTTTCTTTTATTTCATCTTCTTTCTTTTATTTCATCTTCTTTCTTTCTTTCTTTCGTTCTTTCTTTCTTTTATTTCATCTTCTTTCATTTATTTCATCTTCTTTCTTTCTTTCTTTCTTTCTTCTTTCTTTTATTTCATCTTCTTTCTTTTTTCTTTCTTTCTTTCATCTTTTTCTTTATTTATCTTCTTTCTTTCTTTCTTTCTTTCTTTCTTCTTTCTTCTCTTTCTTTTATTTCATCTTCTTTTCTTTATTTCACTTCTTTCTTTCTTTCTTCTTCTTCTTTCTTTCTTTCTTCTTTTATTTTCATCTTCTTTCTTATTTCATCTTCTTTCTTTCTTTCTTTCTTTCTTTCTTTCTTTCTTTCTTTCTTTCTTTCTTTCTTTTATTTCTTTCTTTCTTTCTTTCTTTCTTCTTCTTTCTTTCTTTCTTTCTTCTTTCTTTTATTTCATCTCTTTCTTTTATTTCATCTTCTTCTTTCTTTCTTCTTTCTTTTATTTCATCTCTTTCTTTCTTCTTTCTTTCTTTTTATTTCATCTTCTTTCTTTTATTTCATCTTCTTTCTTTTATTTCATCTTTTTCTTTCGTTCTTTCTTTCTTTGTCTCTTTTCCATCTTCTTTCTTTCTTTCGTACATTTCTTGATCACACACACCACACACACACACACACACACACACACACACACACCACTTAGATTTCCTTTCTTTCATCGCTTTAATTTTTGTCTCCTTATCTTTTTTTCTATCGTTTTTTAATTTTTAAAATTTATTCGCTTTTCCTCTTTCTTTTTTCTGTATTCATTTTTCTTTTTGTTTCTCTTTCTTTTTTGTATGTTTGTTTTCTTTCTTTCTTTCTTTCTTTCGTTTCATCTTCTTTCTTTTCATTTTCTGATCATATTTGCATTTGCAGAACTTTTGGATAAAGTCCATTATAATGCATAATTTTACATGCCCCCTCCCTTTCTCGCCCTTTTCTCTCTCTCTCTTTCTCTCTCTCTTTCTCTTTCTCTCTCTCTCTCCCTCTCTCTCCTTTTCTCTCTTCCCTCTATCTCTCTCTCTTTCTCTCTCTCTCTCTCTCTCTCTCACAAACACACACTTATAGAGTTGTCTAATAATCCCTTCACTCATGCAACCGCATATCCGCATCCACAGACCATCAACCGCATCCGTGCATTTCTTTTTCGCAACGACCTGTCATTGGTTTTCATTCTAGACAGACTGGCTTCTTCCCGCCACAATCCTATCGACGCCAGTCACGTGACAGATCGTGGCGGGAAGTGTTAATAAGCGAAGCGAAGCGTTTTTGAAGTGTTATTTGCGGGTGCGTCTCTCATTGCGTGTGTCAAACATGTCGGTCGCTGTGCAACAAACAACGACCAGACGACAACGATGACGCCATAGCAAGACATGATCATAATGATGGGGAAATAGAAGAAAATAATTGATATTCTTTCTTTCTTTCTTTCTTTCTTTCTTCTGTTTCTATTTCTTTTTTCTTTGTTCATGCTGTACTCTCTTTCTTTTCAATTTTTATCAGCACTTTCTTTCTTTCTTTCTTTCTTTCTGTTTCTGTTTCTTTTTTTCTTTGCTCATGCTGTACTCTCTTTCGTTTCAATTCTTATCAGCACTTCTTTCTTTCTTTCTTTCTTTCTTTCTTTCTTTCTGTTTCTGTTTCTTTTTTCTTTGCTCATGCTGTACTCTCTTTCTTTTCAATTCTTATCAGCACTTCTTTCTTTCTTTCTTTCTTTCTTTCTTTCTTTCTTTCTGTTTCTCTTTCTTTTCTTTGTTCATGCTGTACTCTCTTTCTTTTCAATTTTATCAGTACTTCTTTCTTCTTTTCTTTCTTTCTTTCTTTCATTCTTTCTTTCTTTCTTTCTTTCTTTCTGTTTCTGTTTCTTTTTTCTTTGTTCATGCTGTACTCTCTTTCTTTTCAATTTTTATCAGCACTTTCTTTCTTTCTTTCTTCTTTCATCCTTTTTTTTCTTTCTTTCTTCTTTGTATCTATCCTTTCTCCCCCTTTCCACTCTCACCTTTCCATTTTTTTATTTGCTCGTATCTTTCTTCTTTTCTTTCTTTCTTTCTTTCTTCTTTCTTTCTTTCTTTCTGTTTTGTTTCTTTTTTCTTTTGTTCATGCTGTACTCTCTTCTTTTCAATTTTTTCAGCACTTTCTTTCTTTCTTTCTTCTTTCATCCTTTTTTCTTTCTTTCTTTCTTGTATTCTATCCTTTCTCCCCTTTCCACTCTCACCTCTTCCATTTTTTTATTTGCTCGTATCTTTCTTTTCTTTCTTTCTTTCTTTCTTTCTTTCTTTTCTTTCTGTTTCCCTTTCTTTTTCTTTGCTCATCTGTTACTCTCTTTCTTTCAATTCTTATCTTATTTTCTTTCTTTCTTTCTTTCTTTCTTTCTTTCTTTTGTTTCTTTTTTGCTCATGCTGTACTCTCTTTCTTTTCAATTCTTATCGGCACTCTTTCTTCTTTCTTCTTTCTTTCTTTCTTTCTTTCTTTTTCTTTGCTCATGCTGTACTCTCTTTCTTTTCATTTTATCATCACTTCTTCTTTCTTTCTTTCTTTCTTTCTTTTCTTTTCTTTTTTCTTTCTTTTCTTTCTTTTTCTTTGCTCCTCTGTTTACTCTCTTTATTTTTCAATTTTTATCATCACTTCTTTCTTTCTTTCTTTCTTTCTTTCTTTCTTTTTTCCTTGCTCATGCTGTACTCTCTTTCTTTTTCAATTCTTATCAGCACTTCTTTCTTTCTTTCTTTCTTTCTTTCTGTTTTCTGTTTTCTTTTTTCTTGTTCATGCTGTACTCTCTTTCTTTTCAATTCTTATCAGCACTTCTTTCTTTCTTTCTTTCTTTCTGTTTCTGTTTCTTTTTCTTGCTCATGCTGTACTCTCTTTTTTCAATTCTTATCAGCACTTCTTTTCTTTCTTTCTTTCTTCTGTTTCTCTTTCTTTTTTTCTTTGTTTCATGCTGTACTCTCTTTCTTTTCAATTTTTATCAGCACTTTCTTTCTTTTTCGTTCTCCTTTTTTTTCTTTCTTTCTTTGTATCTATCCTTTCTCCCCCCTTTCCACTCTCACTTCTTCTATTTTTCTTGCTTGTATCTTTCTTTCTTTCTTTCTTTCTTTCTTTCTTTCTTTCTTCTCTTTCTCTTTCTCTTTCTTTTTCTTTGCTCATGCTATACTCTCTTTCTTTTCAATTCTTATCAGCACTTCTTTCTTTCTTTCTTTCTTTCTTTCTTTCTTTCTTTCTTTCTCTTCTTTTTTCTTTGCTCATGCTATACTCTCTTTCTTTTCAATTTTTATCAGCACTTCTTTCTTTCTTTCTTTCTTTCTTTTCTCCCCCTTTTCAACTCTCACTTCTTTCTTCTATTCTTTATTCGTTCGTATATTTGTTTGTTTGTTTCTTTCATTCTTTGGATCTACCCTTCACCTCTACTCTCTATCTACTTCCTTCTGTCTTTTGTTTGTTAATTTTCGTCTATCTATGATTCTGTCCTTTCTTCTTTCCTTCTACCTTTCTTTCTTCTTTTGCTTTTGTTTATTTGTTCTTTTATTTTTATTATGTTTTCCATGAAAAAAAAATTCTAGGCTGTCAAAATATTTTCTTAACTCGCTGTAAAAAATAATTCAATGGTTAAAAACACATACAAATTACATATTTAGAAGGATTCTTTTCTTTTCTTTCTAACCATGTAAATATTTTAAAGATCGAACCATAAATAGGCGAGAGATTCCGAGCTGAACGGCTTAGACTTCGATTTTGTTTACTAAAATTTTGTTCACTAAACTCCTGTTATCGCTTATAATAGAAAGCAGGCAGCGAACAATATTTTATTAGCAGCAGGAGCTGGTATACGGACAGTTCCGCAAATTGGTTGATTTTGGTTTAATTAATTAATTATATCCCTTAATTAGTAAAAATCAATAACCAAATTTGGCGGGTTTCTTAGTTAGAAGGTTATTAATGTGTATGTAAGATTTCGAATCCGAGTGACCTCCCGTTTTGGAGTTATACGTCGACACATACATACCAAACTTCCTTTATATATATATATATATATATATATATATATATAATATATATATATATTGGACAGCGAAAACATATTTAAGATTCAAGAGAACAAACAGTGAGGCAAAATACTGCCCATGCCACCTATAGTTCCACTTCCTCTCTGATTATATTTAATGGCTGAAACTTCCGGTTCAAGAAATTCGAGGGAAAAATCCTCGTACAGACGAAAATTTGGACGAATTGGTTTTTATGATTAATGTTTTTAGCATTTTTTTTTTTTTAGATGTTGTTATTGTTTTTTTGTTATTATTGTTGTTCCGGCATTGTCACTTTGTTCATTTTCCCGATAATGGCGGCTCAGCAAGTTAAGAGAAGTCCTTCCAGTATTTATTTCAAACAAATTGTTTATGGATATCAGGCCCGAAAACCGCGCGTCCTGTCGAAACCGCTTTTCTTTAGGCAAGGGCGCTAGAAAAATGGACGCATTCGTTCCAACTGCTTCGTATGATCACCCTGGCGGTGGGTTTAATAAACTAAGGGAAGAGCACTCTGTCACTCTGCAGGACGAAAGGTCCCAACCAATGAATTTCAATTTGGTCTATATAATTCTAATTGGTTATTCCTTTTATTGGTCGAAGACATTTATATATTTTATTTGTTTGTTTGTTGGAAATGCATTCTACAGATCTGCCCTCGTCTTGAAATGGAAGTTTTTGGTCCAAGTATTAGAAACGGAATTCTATATCTATCCTGAAAAATGAAATAAAAGATCACTTTTTATGTTGTTTCTACCAATATATATATATTATATATATATATATATATATTATATAATATATATATGAGAAGTAAACAAACAAACAATGTGTTTTGATATGGCTTTTTTAGCCGACAATTTTTGGGAGAATATGTGCTTAATTGAAGTCGTACCTAATTTTGAAAATTAATTAATTAATAATTAATGAATTAGGTGGGCGTACCTATTCAAATGTAAGGCTAAATAAATCGAGAAAAATCAATCTCTGTATGTGGATTTCGGCCTATTAGGCCTCATCAGCAGAGCTATATACAGGAAGATCGCTTTATGTGTGATTCGAACCCTGACTGTCAAGCTGACATGCGGGGACTCCAACCATTACACCAGCTGGCCTTTCCCAGATTTTTCGTTTGTTTAGAAGTAGGTTATATTCCACTTATGGTGACTTTACTACACGACAGTATATATACAAAATTAGGTTTTTTAAAAAGTTAGTCTCGCAGATCCATTATTACTTATCACAAGTTAGTTCCTCACTGGATGCCCCATAAAATCCCCACGTAAATATATAACAATATAGTAAGAAATTTTAATT
>JALAJA010000075.1:75000-122500 GCA_023376005.1 Doryteuthis pealeii
TAATAAACAAGATGCTAATTAAGACTAAAAGTAAAGTCGTCGGGGCGGACTAATGTCGGTATCAGCTAGACAGTGAGGGAGTCTATTCCCTTTTCACTAGCGCTAGACCAAGGAGATTATTTTAGCATCTGAGTTAGAGCGCCACACCTACCATCAGCTTTACCGCACAGATCCCTCTATTACTCATACGCTGAGTTGGCGAGGGCCGGTATCGACACAAGGACCTTGTGCTTCCCAGTCGAACAGTCTACCGACTGAGCTAAACAGGCCATGAATGACCATTTTCTAATCGTTGAGTATATAACTTAAATAACCAAGGAAATCGTAGTGACGTAGTTTCCGTTACAGACAAACTGTTACATAACCTACATTAGATGTTTTTTTTTGTTTGTTTTGTTTTACGGCATATCAACCTCAGTGGGGTCAAATGCCATAAATAAATCAATTCTTAATGGATAATACAATTTTTTATAAATACATTTTCTTATTTAACCATAGATGGGACCCTAACAGGACTACTACTCCGGTCAGAGTGGACCAGGGAGAAATGGTGATGAAGGGGTGCTCCACATTCCCCAACCTTCAAACTGGAACCTCCCATCAGATAGAGTTTAATGTAATTCCCAGGACATGATTCTCTCCTCTTTTACATGTAGACCCCTGCCCCCCCCCCCCCCCCCAGCCCACCGCCTTCCTAGCACCTGCATATGAAAAAGGGATTGGGCTTGCCATAAGGGCAACAGGGTTGGGAAATCATATGGGTGCTAGGGTTTGACGTGACCAGCCGATTGATCGGAGGGGGCCTCTCCGACCGCCCGCAGCCGCAAGAATTAGGGCCAAAGTGGAGTATTGATGTCATGAAACTGCTCATTCCACCTGGGCTCTATCCTTAAGGCATCACGGTCGCCATCCACGGCCAACAGTGGCCCCATTGGGGGAGTCTACCCCTCTGCAGACGTGCAGTCGGTGCATTCTAACGCCCCAGCCGACAGGGCGGTAATTTTTTCTGCATTCTCGTTTAGTTTCATTAGTGTTTCTAATTTAAATATAATATTTTATTATATCAAAATTTAGATACTTCCACACGGAGGGTGCATATATTTCCTAATTCGAACCAGATACCTTTAGACACCCTCTTTGCGATCTCGTTTCATAGGGACATTTTTAATTTACACCGTCAAATCCGGTTGTTTGTTAACAGATTAATTTTTTAGAGTTTTTTTTTTAAATTATAAAACTAACCCCTAAACTCCTACCCCTTGTTAGGGGTTAGGGTTAGGGTTAGGGTTAGGGTTAGGGGTTAGTCATATATTTCAACACATATGCACACATCAAAGCTGGGTGCTCTGTGCAGTAACGTGGGAAGCTGACGGTAGGTGTAATGAAAATGGATAGACCCCCTTGTTCTCTGGCTGATATCGGCAACTTTTATTATTTTGAGTGGCCTATTGTCGATATTACTGGAGAGAGTGTCTCTGTTCTGTCTGTCTTCTGTTCCTGTCTTGTGTCTCTCTCTGTGTGTGTGTCTCTCTCTCTGTCTATATATATATATAGTATATGTATATATATATTATATTATATATAAGCACACAAATATATATTATATAATACATTCAAATTTATATATCACCATGTACACACCACACAACCACACACACACACACAACACATATATATATAATATATATTATATATATACACATTAGAGTACTCATGATTTTTAAGCGAACCCTCTCATGGAAATATTTTATACACACGTATAATATATATATTATATATATATATATTATATAATATATTATGGCTATGCATTTTGCCTATTATTCATGTCAACATTTTCATTTCAACCTATTTTCCTTTCACCGGCCACTGCTGGGTCGCGAATGACCGGACAAATGACGATGAGTAGGTGCCACCCGTGTAGCTTTATTTATGATGATATCTTAAAAGATAAAACAACCACTAATCCTAACCCCTAACCTTAACCTCTTGTTAGGGGTTAGGGTTAGGGCTTAGGTTTATGGGTTGAGTTTTATAATAAAAAACTCTAAAAATCATCTGTTAACAAACAACCGGACTTTGACGGTGTAAAAAATGTCCCTATGAAACGAGATCGCAAAAAGGGGTTGCCTAAAGGTCATATGGTCCGCTAGTTCTATTAAAAATAGTTTGCTATGCTTTCAAACTTTGCATTGAAAGTCAGTTTGTTTTTGAATAATAAAAAAGCATAATAACTTTTTTATCTTTTTAATTGTTATCTATATACTGTTTTATCGAAGCTAGCGTGTGTATGTATGTGTTGTGGTGTGTGTGTTGTGTGTGTGTGTGTGTGTGGTCTATCTCTCTCTCTATTCTATTGATTCATCTCTATTATTATCAATCTTCTGCCTCAATTCATATCTACCTATGTCCGTATTTATTTAAGTATCTATTTTATATATCCATGAATTATCTATGTGTCGATTCATTCTAATGGTTGTCTATCTAAACGTACTCATATATATATATATAATAATATATATATTATATATTATATATATAATATATATAATATATATATATATATATATAGTAATATATATATTATATATATGAGGAAAAATGAGTAAGAAAAGAAAAGTAAATGGATAAAATGAATTTAATGATCACTTACACATGTGTTTGGTCAGTTTAAATGTGTGTGAATCGACCTTCATCAGAGTGAACATTATTTTTATGAAAATAAATGTTCATCTCTGAATGAGTGTAGTGTGCGAAATATTTTCACACACATAAACTGACCGAAACACATGTGTAAGTGATCGATTAAATTCATTTTATCCATTTACTTTTCTTTTTTTACTCATTTTTCCTCATATATATTATATATATAATATATATATATATATATATATAGGGTGGATAGTGGTGTGCATATATATATCAATATCTATTTTATTTCTCCTCTCTCTCTCTCTCACTCTTCTCTCTCTATCTATCTGTTCATATTGTGGAAATGAATTGAAAAAACCCCTTTAGTTTCCTTTCTTTCACCATATGGTCAGTTTAAACCCACCGGAGTGACAGGGTGAATAGATTTCTATTTCTTTCCTCAGATAAGTAATTTTCTGTGGTGTGCAGTAATAGTAATCTATTTTCAGGTGGGTGATGAATATTTGTTTTGGCCTTGAAAAAATATCATATCAAACGTGATTACATCAGATTATTGTATCGACTGTCGATTGTTGTCCTACGGCCATTGTCCTGTGCATGGACGTTAATCCAAGGAAGCGTAAAGAAATGTAACGCTGCAACGAACACACTGGCAAGCCTTACAGAGAGATCGGCGTATAAGTATATAATAACAGAATTATTCGCTTTGTTTTCATTTGTTTTCGGCTTTGTTTGCAAGATCATTTGCACTCGAACATCAGATGCAGTTTAGCCTCACATCTAGGACCTTTTTTTTTTTGGGGGGGGGGTCTTTCTTTTTTG
Organism: Doryteuthis pealeii; assembly: GCA_023376005.1. NCBI lineage: Eukaryota > Metazoa > Mollusca > Cephalopoda > Myopsida > Loliginidae > Doryteuthis > Doryteuthis pealeii. The sequence continues at coordinate 78,475 of JALAJA010000075.1, forward strand.
CTGGGGTATACACCAGTTTATTCTAAGCCCCACCAACAAGGTGGGTATTACGCGATCTTTACGTGCTTGTCTTTTTTTTTTATTCTGATGGGAGGTGGACACGATTCTGTTATGACTTAAAGGAGGAGGAGTTCAACAAATCACAAGTCATTCTATGTGTTAATGCCCCCCCCCCTCACGCGGGAAAATGACAATTGTTACGATTTTTGTGCCATCCTTTAGGCTTCAAGCGAGAGCGTTTGTCCAGCGAGATCCTTTATGTTAAGCAGAGTGCAGATCTTTGTAAAAAAAATCCTTTGGTTGTTCCTTGGTGCTCCTCAGTCTTGCGGTCCTTCGTCAATGATGCAAATGGTCGTCTCTCAGTATACATCCGATTAAGTAGTTTAACTAACCCAGTATTAGGCTGTTGATACGAAATATCGCTACAGGTACTACCACTCCGTTGAGAGTGACCTGGTAGCGATGGCAATGAGGAGTACTCAGCACTAGAGCCTCAACAGTTTTATCTCAATACCAGGACCTACCCACTTTTTCGGGTGGGAGGGGTTGATTTTGTCTTTTCTGTCAGGAGAACAAATCAGTGTATTCTCACCCCGCGGGGATAGGTATTTACGGCGATCTTACCCGATTGTATTTATTTATTTTTCTTTTTAATTTTTATTTTATTTCTGATGGGCGGATTGTACGGATTCCGGTTTACACCTTCGAGCGAGGAGGAGTCAAAAATCAAAAGCATGCATCGTTGCACCAGTGGCGTATCTTCTATGTGTGTTACGTTTCCCCCTTCTCGCCGCACACCTCACACAGAAAATGACAACTTTATAGATTTAACAGTAAAATAAATCATATAAGTGAAAGCACACACGTCTTCCCGGAGCAACAAAACATGGCCGGTCCCTTTCCCTAGAAGTGACTCGAGCGCTCGTCGTTATCGCGGGGGAAAAAAAGAGCGTCAGGTGGTCGAATAAACCGAGAGATTCTAATCTGCGTTTGATAAGAACACGGATAAAAAAATAATGTCTTTTTTTTTATCCCTACATTTTATAGTTACGCCATAAAATCCCTTTGAAGAAAAGGAAACACGAAGAGGACCTACCTAGTATCAATTTCTCTTTTGTCGTACAACTATGCTCAAGTATAAAAATAATTTAAATATATATTAATTAATTGTATCAACTATCTAGGAACTCTATCAAGTACCATATATCACTTCTATTTCTATCGGAAAATCATCTGACGGCCACATACGACCCCTTTCATAATCCTAAAAAATGTATTAATATACTATATATATACTATCATCTATTATTTACCTCGTTGTTATATCTCACTAAATACCTATAGTACTTTCATATCATATCATATCATAATCATTATCTACATATAATATCTCAATAGTATTATTAATATATTTATCCTAGTTATCATTCACTTATTCTTATCTACGATCATTTCTATCTATCATATCCCAAGTTATATCTGTTTATTATCTACATCACTTCTATCTACTATCTATCTATCATCTAATCTTAGTCTATTCATATCTATATCTATGGCCACCGAACATTAAAGAACCCCTTTCTTAAAAATGTACAAAAATGTGATTATATATATATATATATATATATTATATATTACTATAATATATATATATATATATATATATTATTTATTATATTTCGTTATTATTCCATATCTACTAGGTCTTATCTATCATATCTAGTTCTATTCAATCTATCTATAATCTATCTATCTATCCATTTATTTACACATCTATCTATCTATCATCTATCTATCTATCCAACTATTTCTTATTTCTATTATCTATCTATCTATCTATCTATTCATATACAAATTCTCTATCTAATCCATACTATCTATCTATCTATGTGATACTAAGACCCGGAAGTCAACCGGTATATAACATTGTGTAATGAAAACGAAGTACTGTTCGCAGTCATTCTGTATTCATTTTAAATAAAAGGCGGAAGTGGGTTTCTTCTCGCAGTTAACGTCAACTGGGCTACACGTCTTATTATTCGCTAAGCGCGTATTAACTAATAATTGGCAGACGAGATTTGTTTCACTGACAGAAAATGCCATTGACTTCGGACATTTAGAGAAGTAATTCTGTTACGGAATGCAGGAAATATTTTCAACTAATTGGACTTCGACTAGAACAGTTTTTTATCGCAACGATATGGTACATGAGCAACCGAAGTAAAATGCAAAGCGATATCTGAGATACAATTGGAGAAAGGACCTAACGAGTCTTGTGAGGATTTATAAAGTGACCCCTAAAAATCCAAGCGGAAAGTCTCTGTGGTGGAAATTACCCTTTAGTTGGAACATTTAGCCTCAAAAGACTATAATGTCGGTGCTGAAAGGTTTTCTTTCTTCATAATGCAGAACAAGAGAAGGCGTGAGTCACCAGGTGCTTAAATTTCTTGTTCGCCTCTATACATTGGCATTCTAACATGCGAATTGGGTCAGTGTTTAAAAACGAGGACATGCATCGGTGACAAAATTTGTGTTGGATCTAAGGTCACGATAAATTCAAGAAGAAATATTACGTGTCCGAAATACTGTCGTTAGAAGAAGCTGTTAAAAATTGGCCACAGCTCATAAATATTAGCAATTCGAGGGAGTTGCAACATATAAACGAATAAGAGAGAGACGTTGACGAAGTATAAAAAAATGTTCCGAGTGCTAACGACAACTGAATATCACAAGAAGAAAAAATAAAGTTTGTTCTGGTTGTGGTGGGAAATGGCATAAGAAAAGATGTTTTTTGTGTCCCCTGCATGGGGGAAAATTAGTTTTAAATGTAAACAAGGAAACATTCACTTTTCAAAAATTTTGTAAAATAGACAAAGGAAAAAGGTGTCGAGTTACATGACTAAGAGACAGACAGACATACCCTAATTTTTTACGAGGATCGAATAGCCCGTAACCATATATGTGTTAATAATTTATATTTTAAATGGGTATTACAATTGTCAAGTATGGAAATTGACACCTGGGTTGATTTTCGTTCTCACTCCTCGAGTAAGTAAAACAGCAGTTTGACGTTACCGCCGACGCGAAGGCGAACTTATAAAAACGTGCAACAGTTACAGAGGTGTCGACCTAATTCGGTGTGATGGTCATAGCGCTACCTAAACGGGGTGCTAACTCTGAGTGTAAATATACCAAGGGAAATAACGACATTATTCAATGAACTAGTCATTGTACAGGTTTCTGGACCAAGATCTTCTTGAAAGAGACTGGGGTGCAAAAAATCCCCTGCCAAATTAATATTCTTTATCCTACCTTGACAAAAATGTGGACTGAGTACATGGATTTTTACAGAACATTGAGATTTAAAATCCAGGCTTGGTAATTAAATTATTGAAAAAAGCTAAATTGATATGTATAAAGAATAATACGCAAACCTGCGTTTAGAAAGCTGCCACGCGACTTAACCAATTAGAGCAATAAAGTTGAAACTTGAACTTTTCAAACGGAATGGTTCTAACTCTGTTATCAACGCCAGTCCTGTTTTGCAGGAATGGCTTCCCTATTGTCCCCCGTGTTTAAGAGAAATGGGGCTACGCGTTCGGATTGTGGGGATTTGTAAACAGACTGCTTACTAATTGACTGTTTTGAGCAAAAGTCTGATCAATATCGTGGCCATTCCAAATATAGACCGAAAACCTGTATTCCAAAGTCCTCGGGTGGAACAGTATTTGTTAGCGAGACTGGATTGAGATGACGCGCTAATTTACAGGTATTCCTTTGTGAACTGAAGAGTCACCAATAATACTAAACTGGACTAATAAACACTACATAAAGGTCTTTCTATATGTATATCTCGTTTGTGTTTTGGTATTGCTCGGGCCCCGCCTAATTAATTAATATCTAATTAAACTAACTTTTCAAAATAGGTACGACTTCAATTAAGCACATACTCTCCCAAATATATATTATATATATATATATATATATTATATATTATTTATTTATTCTACAGAGTTTTCACAGATCAATGTTCATTATAAACAGCGACCCAGGTTTCATGCTAAGGGGCAATCATCAGTTTGTTGAGCAAGATTGAGTAAAGATCTTCAATAAACACCATGGGATCTTGCTCAACGGTGTGATGATTGCCCCTTAGCATGAAACCTGGGCGCTGTTTATAATGAACATTGATCTGTGAAAACTCTGTAAAATAAATAAATATTAACTCTCACAATTTGTGATTGAGCACTGTATTTTCTTTGTTTCATCACAAAAAAAATTGTTTTTACAATATATATATATATATATAATATATAATATATTATATATATATATATAATTTTTTTTTTCTTCATGGGTATTCATTTTTTTAAAACCTCACTTTTTTTAAACACATTTTTTCTATTTAACGCATAAATGGGACCCTAATTGGTACTACCACTCCGGTCAGGATGGACCTGGCGGTAATGTCGATGAAGGGGTACTCCACACTCCCCAAAGTTCCAAACTTGGAACTTCACCATTAAATGCAATTTAACGTCATACCCAGGACACTTTAAGCTCTTGTAATGCTCTACATATGGTGTCTTTCTATAATCCTAGCCCTTATGATTTTTTAAAGTATTGGTGACCCGGTTTGTCTCTACTGCACAAGTATCATAATTCAGATAGATAGATAGATAGATAGATAGATAGACAGAAATAAACTGGTATAGATTAGATAGATATAGATAGATAGATAGACGAAATAAACTGGTATAGATAGAAGATATAGATAAATAGATAGATATGAATAAACTACGATAGATTTGTTTTGTTTTGTTTTTATTTTATTTAACGGCATATCAACCCCAGTGGGTCATTTAATGCCGATAAAGTCTTCCAATAAATTCATTCTTAATGGATACACAATTTTTTTAAATGAATACATTTTTCTATTTAAACCATAGATGGGACCCTAACAGGTACTACCACTCCAGGTCAGAGTGAACCAGGGAGTAATGGTGATGAAGGGATGCTCCACATTCCCCAAACCTCCAAAACTGGAACCTCACCATCAGATAGAGTTTAACGTCATTCCCAGGACATGTAGACCCTGCCTTCTAGCACCCATATGATAAAAAGGGTTGGGGCTTGCCATAAGGGCAATAGGGTTGGGACAATCATATAGGTGCTAAGGCTTGATATGACCAGCCGATTAACCGGAGGGGGCCTCTCCGATCGCCCGTCTAGCCTAAGTAAGAGTCTAAGTGGAGAGTTGCAGGTCATGGACTGCTCATCCACTAAGACTCCGTCCTTAAGCATCACGGGTCGCCACCCACGGCCAACAGGTGGCCCCATTTGAGGGAGTCTTACCCCTCTGCAGAGGTGCAGTCGGTGCATTCTAACGTGCCAGCCGACAGGGCGGTACGATAGATAGATAGATTGCTAGATAGATATGAATAGACGGATAGATAGATTGCAATGAATAAACTAGGATAGATAGATAGATAGATAGATAATTTGCATACTGCTGTCAGATATTGTTTGTTTTTCTTCAACTACCCGAATTCTACGAGCATCTTTAGCGACCTAGAGGGCCAGTTTCCTGTTTTGGTGACCTGGGCTGTGTACTGCATACCTTAAAGTTGATATTTACCACGTACCCCACGTGTACGGGTTAAGCACAAGGCCCTATTAATGTGGGACCACCTAACGAACCGAAGCTCATGGGTGGCGGGTGGAAAAATTGCTTTGATCGCGTGGGTATTCCCCCTCAAGGTGGTGCCTCTGGCACTGGGCAATAAACCCAGCACTGTCCCTTTAAATCGAGGGGCAGGGATTGCCTGGGGGTATACTCCCCCGGGATCAACGCTGTTAATTGTACCCACGGTCCAGGTCCGAAACCCACTGGACCCCCCGCCCCGAGAGGCGCCTGGGTATACTGCATACCTTAAAGTAGAATTATTGATAAAGATAGTTTTGTATACTACTGTTAGTTTCATTTTTTCCACTACCCGAATTTTACAGCTCTGTCGGCTGGAGATTTAGACTGCACCTCTGCAGAGGGGTAAGACCCCATTCGATGGGCCACCTGTTGGCCGCTGGTGGTGACCCGCGATGCTTAGAGATGGAAATCTGGTAGCTGAACAGTCCATGACATGAAACACTCCACTTTGGCCCTTACTTAGACGGAGTGGTAGTACCTGTCAGGGCCCCATCTATAGGTTAAATAGAAAAACATTAGTTTTTAAAAACATTGAGTAACCATTAAGAATGAATTCATTTCAAAACTTTGTCGGTGTTAAATGACCCACCGAGGTTGATAGGCTGTAAAACAAACCAAACCAAACCAAACCAAACCAAACTTTACTTGGGCTAGACGGCCGGTCGGAAGGAGCCTCCTCCGGTCAGTCAGCTGGCCACATCAAGCCCTAGCACCTATATGATTGTCCTAACCCAATTGCTCTTATGGCAAAACCCTCAACCCTTTTATCATATATATATTTACCAACCCCTCCATACGAGCAGGATGTGACACAAGGTCAATTTCTTAAGCGGAGTTTAACATGTTTGAATTCAGAGTTTTCCTTCTCCTAGACCGGTTGCCTAACCAAGGTTAAAGAACCCGGTCTGTCCTACTATTTACCCATAGCTGGAGGGAGAGTAGAATTCATACCTTTCCCAAGGATATTAGAACTAAGTGAAATGCAATTACCACGTCCAGGATCTGAACTCGGGGCGACGAGTCCATTTCCCATGACTTTAACCATTACACCACGCACTTCCTTTTTATCATATATGTCCTAGAAGTCAGTGGCTGAGGGTCTCGAACCCTTTGCCTAAAATGAAATATTTGTAATTAGATAAAATGTATTCAATATATCTAAAAAGGGAGCTATTATTATAAAAGGGGGTCATCTCTTATTATAATGGAGATTGTGTGTGTTGTCTGTCTGTAGCCGAAACTATATCGCTACTCAAGTCACAATTCCCTTTAGTTACTTACGTCACATTCTCTATGATTATTATTATCTTTATTTAAACCTCAATTGTTAATAAACAATTGTTTTACATAATTGATACTGTTGACTATATCTAGCGTACTCATAACATGCAATTTTATTCATGTATAGAACAAAATAGTCGTTTATAGTGTTAAAGAGAAGGCTAATTTGCTAATTTGATATTAAAAATTGATTTTAATAAATATGCCCTTAGTATTATTGATTTCTAATTGTTTGGTTGTTATCTTAATTGACATGAGCAAAAATATCGGGAATAAATCTTAAAAGAAATCCATTAGCAAGAAGAAATAACTAATTTTATTCTTTACTTCCAATTTAACTAAATAGTTAAATTGAGAAAATCCAGCAATGAAAGACGGGAGTTTCAGTTCTATTTTTCTATTATACCCCCCCCCGTTTCAAATCTTTTTATCTGCATTCTTATTTAGTTTCATTAGCCTTTCTAATTTGATATGCTATTTTATTACATTAAAAATTATGGTGTGTATATTTGCTAGTTATTATATATATATATTTACCAACCCCTCAAGGTCAATTTATCAAGCAGAGTTCAACAGGTTTGAATTCAGAGTTTTCCTTCTCCTAGACTGGTTACCTAGCCATGGTTAAAGAGCCCAGTCTGCCCCGCTATTTACCCATAGCTGGAGGGAGAGTAGGATTCATACCTTTCCCAAGGGTATTTGTGCTAGTTATTATAAAGGAGGCGCCAATATGTATACGGGCTCCGGGCGGTATTTTCCTCGGTAACGTATCCTTATTCTACTGATCAAACTTTTAATCTATTACCAGCCAAAACGGGTCATTTATATTTAGCGGCTATCAGTCTATCGTACTCTGTTCTGTGGCCTCCAAAAAAGATTAAATCAAAATAAATATCTTTAATAGGAACCTTTTCTTTTAATTGTAGGTAAGCAAACCAAAAAGAATTGGTAGTTATCAAATAGCAGCATTAAAGAAGGGCGGGGGGGGTAGGTTTGGCGTCTTTATTTCCCCACCGATTTCTTATGACCCGAAACTGCACACCTAGTCACCCATTTTCTGCTTAGATCAAAAATAGTCGCGAATTTTCACGTCTGACTCGACTTGCGATCCGAGACTTGGATAAAGTTTTACGACCATTCTTTTTTTTCCTCTCTTTTTAGAAACTTAGTTTTTCAGTAATGTTCTTTTTTTAGCCCCTCTCTCTCTCCCTCTCACCTCTCTTTCCCTCTCCCCCTCTCTCTCTCACACACACAACACATACACACACACATACACATATATATATGAGAAGTAAACAAACAAACAATGTGTTTGATATGGCTTTTTTTAGTCGGCAATTTTTGGGAGAATATGTGCTTAATTGAAGTCGTACCTAATTTTGAAAATTAATTAATTAATAATTGATGAATTAGGCAGGCATACCTATTCAAATGTAAGCTTAAACCAAATCGAGAAAATCAATTCTCTCTCTCTTTCTCTCTCTCTCTCTCTCCACACACACACACACACACACACACACAACACACATATATATATATATATATTATTATATATATATATATATATATTATATATATATATAATAAACCATTTTTTTGTATATTTTCTCATACATTTTATGAACCGCTATTTTTCATCAGAATATTTTCTATTTTCGTTTGATTCTCTTTCTTCTTTTTTCTTCCATTATTTTCTTTTTTCCCTTTTTTCTTCTTTTTTCTTTCTTCCTTTTAATACTTTATTTATTTATTTTCTTTCTTATTTTCTTTTTCCTTTCTTTATTTTCTTTCTTCATTTTTCTTCATCCCTTTTTCCTTTTTTCTTTCTACTTCCGTCTTTTTTTCAACTTTTCCTTCGTTCCTATTTTCTTTCTTTTTTCCTACTTACCTTCATTTCTTTCTTTCTTTTATAATTTCCTTATTTTTCTAATTTCTTTCTTTCTTTCTTTCTTTCTTCTTTCCAGCTTCATTTCTTTTCGATTTTCTAACCTACTTTCATACTTTCCTTCCTTCTTTCTTTCTTTTCAACTTTTCCTATTTTCCTTTTTTTCTACTTTCTTTCTTTCTTTCTTTTATAATTTCATTCTTCTTTTATAATTCTTTTCTTTCTTTCTTTCTTTCTTTTTTCTTTCTTTCTTTCTTTCTTTCTTTGTTCAGCATTATTTTCTCTCTCTCTCCTCTTTCTTTCTTGTTCAGCATGATTTCCTCTCTCTGCTTTCTTCTTTCTTTCTTTCTTTCTTCTTCAATCTAAAATTGATGAGAGTTGCAGACAGTGATGCTAGTAGTTCTACGAGGAAGCAGATACAAAAGGGCGATGAAATAAAACATTTAATATAGATGTGTGTGTTGTGGGGAAATATAGATAAAAATAATGTAAATAAATTTCAGCAACAATGGAAAGAAAGAAAGAAAGAAAGAAAGAAAGAAAGAAAGAAAGAAAGAAGGGATGTAAAATGAGGACAGAGAAGAAAGAAAGAAAGAAAATAAAGAAAGATAAAGGCGAAAGATGAATAAAAGAACAGTGAGGGCAAGAAGAAAGAAAGAAAGAAAGATAAGAAAGAAGGATGTAAAAAGAGATGGAGAAGAAAGAAGAAAAGAAAGAAAGAAAATAAAGAAAGAAAAGGTGAAAGATCAATAAAAGAACAGTGAGGCAAGAAAGAAATAAAGAAAGAATGAAAGAAAAGTTAAGAAAAAACAAGCATGAAAAGAAGAATTGAAAGAGAAGAAGGAAAGAAAGAAAGAAACAGAGAGAAGGAGAAGAAAGAAGGAATGAGGAAAAAGAGAAGTATTGTGAAAGAAAGAAAGAATGAAAGAAAAGTTTAAGAAAAAACGGAGCATGGAAAAAGAAGAATGAAAGAGAGAAGGGGAAAGAAAGAAAGAAACAAGAGAGGAAGGAGAAGAAAGACAGAATGAGGAAAAGAGAAGTCATGTGAAAGAAAGAAAGAATGAAAGAAACAAGTAAGAAAAACGGAGCATTGAAAAAAGAAGAATGAAAGAGAGAAGGGGAAAGAAAGAAAGAACAAGAGAGAAGGAGGAAGAAAGACAAGAATGACGGAAAAGGAAGTATGTGAAAGAAAGAAAGGATGAAGAAAAGTTAAGAAAAACGAAGCATTGAAAAAGAAGAAATGAAAGGAGAAAGGGGAAAGAAAGAAAGAAACAAGAGAGAAGGGAGAAGAAAGACAGAAGAGAAAAGAGAAGTATGTGAAGAAAGGAAAGAATGAAAGAAAAGTTAAGAAAAAACGAAGCATGAAAAAAGAAGAATGAAAGAGAGAAGGGGAAAGAAAAAAGAAACAAGAGAGAAAGGAGGAAGGAAAGGACAAGAATGAGGAAAGAGAAGTATTGTGAAAGTAAGTAGTAGAAAGAAAGAAAAAAAAAAGAAGAAAAAGAGAGGAGAAAAAGAGCAGGAATAAAGAAAGAAGAAAGAAAAGAAAGAAAGAGAGGGATTATAAAAAAGAAGACCGAAAAAAGAATAAAGGAAGAAAATTTAGAAAAAAGACAGTGGCGGAAAAAGCGAAGAATATGTGAAAGAAAGTCAGGAAGAAAGAAATTTCTTGCTGGCTTATTGAAAGAAAGAAGAGAGAGAGAGAGAGAAGAGACGAGAGAAGAAAGGAGAGAAGGAGAGAGAGAGAGAAGAGAGAGAGGGGAACGATGAAAACGAGGAGAAAGAAGAACGATTGAAGAAGAAAGAAAGAAAAAGAAAGAAAAAGTTTAGGAAAATAAGAGTGAGAAAAAAACAAGAACGTGAAAAAAGTCACATGGAAAGAAAGAAAGAAAGAAAGAAAGACGAGGAGGACAAAAGAAGAACGACGAAGAAAGAAAGAAAGAAGAAAGAAAGAAAATGTTGAAAGCGTAAGAAAAACAGATGATTTTGAAAGCAAAAAGCAAATGAAAAAAGAAAAAGAAGAAAGAAAGAAAAAAAAGGGAAAGAAAAAGTATACGAAAAATAAGACGCGAAAAAATAAGAATCTAAAAGAAAGAAAGAAAGAAAGAAGAAGAAAGAAAGAAAGAAGTGAAAAGTAAAAGACGAACGTGAAGAAGGATAGAAAGATAAAATTGCATTGTAGAGAAGGAAGGAGAAAAACATTAAAAAAGAAAATCACAGTTAAACAGAAAAAAAAAAGGCAAAAAAACAAACAAAAAAAAAAAACAAAGAAAAGAAAAAGAAAAAACAACAGAAAAAACAAAAAAAAAACAACAACAAAAACAAAATACCGAAATCTGAAGATGGATATCTTTAATTCGGAGATTTTTGTCTGATATCCGAAGTATCAGTTTTAAGGAGGGGTTCGTTGATCCACAACGATACCAGACCTCCCGAATAGAAGACCTCCCAATCGACGGACCTGCTTATTATACCAAACTATGAGACCGAAAAGAAACTCCTCCTAACATTGAAGATGTCAGAAATGGAGGGTACGAGTGGGGGGGGGGCGGGTTATAGCAGGGTCTCTGGGCAGCTGGAGTCAAGTTGACAGCCCTCAGCTGACAGGGAGACAGACGAATTTGTTGGAGATAGATGGATATTAAGTCTTAACCTTAACGGGCCTTGGGGCTTATTCAATAACTTGCTAACAACAGTGAAGGATCATCATGAGGGTTTAAAGGTGTTTCGTTTGTTTGTTGGTTGGTTGGTGGATTTTACGGCATGTCAACCCTTGTAGGGTTATTCTATACCGAAGACGTTTTGTTTGATTCATTCTTGATGGGTATTCAATTTTTAAACTCAATTTTTTTTAAAATGCATTTTTAAACTCACTTTTTCTATCTGATCCCAAGATGGGAGACTAACAGGTTCTACCACTCCAGGTTAGAGTGGACCTGGGAATAATAGTGAGTACTCCCCCCCACCAGATTTGAAGAATTGGAACTTCACCATCAAATAGAGTTTAATGTCATACCCAGGATATTAAGACCTTCAACCACCGCCTTCTAACACAATTGATAAAAAGATTTCGGACTTTTACGATTTTAGTGGCCATCTTTTAGGCTTCAAGCAAGAGCGCTTGTCCAGTGGAGATCCTTTGTGTTAAGCAGAGCGCGATCCTTAGTGAAGAATCCTTTGGTTGTTCCTTGGTGCTCCTCAGTCTAGCAAGTCCTTCGTTAATGATTGCAAATGGACGTCTCTCAGTATCAGTGATTAAGTAGTCAACCAGCCACGCATTCGGGCTGTTGATTGATTCAAACCACGTGACCCCGCAGTATAAATCTAAGTGGTGATTTGTAGCACACCTTATATTCAAAATAATCACTTGCCATAAAGAAAATAGGGTTGGGACAATAATATAGGTGCTAGGGCTTGGCATGACCAGCCGATTGATCAGAGGGCGCCTCTCCAACCGCCCGTCTAGCCTAGATAAAGGCTACAGTGGAGTGTTGCATGTCATGGACTGCTCAGCCTCTAGTGTTCCATCCTTAAGCATCACAGGTCACCACCCAAGGCCAACAGGTGGCCCCATTGAAAGATGCAGAGATGCAGACGGTGTATTCTAAAGCCCCAGCCGACAGGGCTGTTCAATGTGTTTAGTGGCTGGAGCAGTTGGTATTAAAGTTCAGGATTTGAATGCCGATCTTCAAGGCATGTTTTTTTCTCATTTAAGAAATTGTACCATATCAAACTTCATCATTTCGCGCTGTTATCACGGAATTCCTATGACACTTTCTCGCCAACCGTCCCTGTCTGTCATTATCCCCAGCAGGTTTTCCGTTGCGGCATCCAGAATCCACGCAGAGTTGATTGATGTAGATATTGTTAGTCAACCCACATTGATGTGCCCATGTGTAGGTGTCCACAGGAGAACGTCACTTATGATATCGTTCTTGATTCTCCATCAGGGTCCAGCGTGTCTTGTTCGTCTTACCCAGTGTCCGTACAGTTGTTTTCTTGTAGAATGCTGCTTTCCAAGATTTGTTTCAGACAGCGCACAGCGTCATTTGTGTTGCACCCATCTATCTTTTTCTCTTAGCGTTGCATTAGGGTTCAACTGGTACAGCCTTACAGTAGCACTGATAAAAAGTTAAAAAAAAAGTCGTCAGGTGGCCTAAAGTCGGTATCAGGCAATCAGCGAGGGAGTCTAGCCCCTTTTCACTACTGCTAGACCAAGGAGAGTGTTTTTGCGTCTGAGGTGGAGCGCTCCACTTACCATCAGCTCCTTACTTTACCGCACATATCCATGGGCTACTCATACGCTGAGTTGGCGAGGACCGGTATCGAACTAGGAACTCTACCGACAGAGCGACACCATATACTGTACCTCTTTTTCGAGGCACGAGGTCTAATGATTAGTGTCGTGGGAAATGGACTCGTCATCGCGAGTTCAATTCCTCGTCGAAGCTGTTTGCATTTCACTTAGCGTTAATACCCTTGGGAAAGATATGAATCTAATTCTCCCTCCAGTTATGGGTAAATAGCAGGGAAGACTGGGCTCTTTAACCTTGGCTAGGTAACCAGTCTAGGAGAAGGAAAACTCTGAATTCAAACCTGTTAAACCCTGCTTAAGAAATTGACCTTGTGTCACATCCTGTTCGTGCGGAGGGCTTGATATATTATATATATATATATATATAATTAAAAAAAACACAAAAAAACAAAACTGGAACACATCACCCTGATGATGGCACTTTGAAGTGCCAAAGTACTCGGGACCTGAAACTTTGTGGACTTATCCACGAATTTCACCCAAATATTAAAAAGTTGGCCAGAAAACTCGAAAAGATCAAAAAATTAAAATGTTAAACAGATGTGTCTTTTGTTTAATTCTACATGTATAAAATGAAAGAATGCTGCCCCAATTACACACACACACACACACACACACACACACACACAGATATAATATATATATATATATATATATATATATATATATATACTGTACCTCTATTTGTTTGTCTTTTTATCAAAAAATGTTAAGCTTTACAAATACCTACACATACGGTGAGCTCTTCCCAAATTCCTGGTGTATAAGGCGTTCCGCTTGTATAAGTAAATCTATACATATAAAAGGGCAGTATGTTTGTATGTATGTCCGGTAGAAACTATGAAAAGAAAACAATTAACAACAAAGTAAATATATATATACACATTCACTATCACCAGATCTTGGTTTTTGAGAAAAAGAATAATGAGGATTTGATTTATATTTGTGAACACAATTAAAAAATAAAATTTAAGTAGTAACAGCATGGAATTTTTTTTTTTGCATTTAATATTTTAAAGTAGGAACACATTAATTTTTTTTTCAGAGTGTCTATGGACCTTTTTTTTTCTGATGCCTCATCAGGCCACATCAATGCAAGGTCTTTTTTAACATAGGGATTTTAATGGGGCATCCTGTGGGATTCAGTAATAATGGATCTGCGTGACTAACATTTTTGAAGGTAATGCCGGGTAGCCACTTCTAGTAAATAAATAAATGAATAACGAAGAAATAAAGTAAAAAGAAAAAGACAAATGAAAAGAAAAACGCGAAAGAAAGGAAGAAAGAAAGAAAGAAAGGATAAAGTGTTGGGGAAACTGGTATCAAAGGGAAATAACTATTACACGTTCGACTAACCTCCTTTACCTGTTGTATTGTGTTGTGAGAGCCGCTGCGAAAGGTTTAAAGAAAGAAAGAAAGAAATAAGAAATTTATTTATCAATAGTAGGTACAAGTTATAAAGAATAAGTAAAAGAAAAACTTTATTTTTGTTAAACTCCTATTGAATGGAGGCCATGCCAAATAGCGTGAAGCTAATCCCATGGACATGACCACCCTTCGACGCTCACAGGAAACGATACAAGACACACCAGACAACACAAACATATAGATATATATCATGAGACAAATTAGCCGTGTGAGAATCTAAATGCTAATCTGTAGTTATAAGAGGCAATAAAATCTTTTTCAAAAGTTTTTAAGGGAAAAATAATTTACCGAAAACAAAGTTCACCATTTCCTCCTTTTCTTCATCAAACAATACCGACTGAACAGTTTTTCTAAGAATTAAGTGCATTAAAACGAATCGAATTATGCCCAAAACTAACCGTGGAAAGTAGACAAAGAGTTAAAGAGTATTACTTGCCAGGTAACAGAAAACAAACAAACCCCAAAACTCTTAAACAAGTACACACTAATGGGAATATGAACGCAATTCCCTAACCTCTAGGCATTAAATAACCCTAGACGTGTTGAAAGATATCAGACGAAAATCTCCGAATTAAAGATTCCCATCTTTTGATTTCGTTTTTTTTTTCTATCCTTTCTTTGATTTGTTTAACTGTTTTTTTCTTTCTTTTTTTTAATGTTTTTCTCCTTCCTTCTCTACAATGCAATTTTATTCTTTCTATCTTCTTTCACGTTCTTCTTTACTTTTCACCCTTTCTTTCTTTCTTTCTTTCTTCTTTCTTCTTCTTTCTTCTTACAACTTAATTCATTAACTTCTTCTCTTTCTTCTTTACTTCTTTCTTTTCTTCTTCTTCTGAACTTTAATCATTAACTTCTTTTCTTTCTTCTTTCTTTCTTCTTTCTTTTCCCGTTCTTCTTTTTTTTCACAATTCTTTCTCTTCTTCTTCTTTCTTCTTTCTTTCTGTCTTTCTTGTTCTTCTTTTTCCACCATTTCTTCTTTCTTTCTTTCTACAACGTTAGTTCATTAACTTCTTTCTGTTCTTTCTTTCTTTCTTCTTTTTGCACTTAATTCATTAATTTCTTTCTTTCTTCTTTCTTTCTTTTTCACGTTCTTCTTTTTTCCCACCCTTCTTTATTTCATTTATTCTTACCACTAATTCATTAAACTTCTTCTTTCTTTTCTTTCTTTCTTTCTTCTTTTCTTTCACGTTCTTCTTTTCCCCACCCTTCTCTTTCTTTCTACAACTATTCATAACTTCTTTCTTTCTTTCTTCTTTCTTCTTTCTACAACTTAATTCATAACTTCTTTCTTTCTTTCTTTCTTTCTTCTTTCTTCTTCTTTCTTTTCTTTCTTTCTTTCTTCACGTTTTCTTTTTTCCACCCTTTCTTCTTTTTTCTTTCTACAACTTATTCATTACTTTTTCTTTCTTTCTTTCTTTCTTTCTTTCTTTCTTTCTTCTTTCTTTCTATTCTTTCACCTTCTTCTCTTTTCCACCCTTTCTTTCTTTCTTTCTGCACTTAATCATTAACTCTTTCTTTCTTCTTTCTTCTCTCTTCTTTCTTTCCGTTCTTCTTTTTTTTTCACCATTCTTTCTTCTTTCTTTCTTTCTTCTTTCTTCTTTCTTTCTTGTTCTTCTTTTTTTCACCATTTCTTTCTCATTCTTTCTTTCTTTCTTTTTCTATTCTTTCTTTCTTTCTAC
The DNA here is from genome assembly GCA_023376005.1 of Doryteuthis pealeii. Lineage (NCBI taxonomy): Eukaryota > Metazoa > Mollusca > Cephalopoda > Myopsida > Loliginidae > Doryteuthis > Doryteuthis pealeii. Next base: position 94,767 of record JALAJA010000075.1, read on the forward strand.
AACTTGTTCATTAATTCTTTCTTTTTCTTTCTTTCTTCTTCTTATTTGCAACTTAATTCATTAATCTTTTCTTTCTTTCTTTTTTTCACGTCTTCTTTTTCCCCCACCCTTTCTTTATTTTCATTTATTCGTACAACTTAATTCATTAACTCTTTCTTTCTTTCTTTCTTTCTTTCTTTCTTTCTCTCTTTCACGTTCTTCTTTTTTTCCCACCCTTTCTTTCTGTCTTTCTACAACCTTAATTCATTAACTTCTTTCTTTCTTTCTTCTTCTTTCTTTTCTTTCTTTTCCTTTTCTACAACTTAATTATTAACTTCTTTCTTTCTTTCTTCTTTCTTTTTCTTTCTTCTTTCTTCACGTTCTTCTTTCCACCCTTCTTTCTTCTTCTTTCTACAACTTATCATTAACTTTTTTCTTCTCTTTTCTTTCTTTCTTTCTTTCTTCTTCACTTCTTCTTCTTTTCCACCCTTTCTTTCTTCTTCTACAACTTAATTCATTAACTTCTTTCTTTCTTTCTTCTTTCTTCTTCTTTCTTTCACGTTCTTCTTTTTCCACCCTTCTTTCTTTTTTCTTTCTTCTTCCGTTCTTCTTTTTTTTCACCTTTGTTCACGTTCTTCTTTTACTTTTCACCCTTTCTTTCTTTCTTTCTTTCTTTCTTTCTTTCTCAATCAATCAACAGTGAATCCCCGATGAGGATTGAAGTGCAGCTCATTTAACCGTAACACTGTGACTGATGTTCACCATCCGGCCCGATTTCACATTTTACTGAATTCGCACCTGGCAGACACAAACAGGCTACCACCTGATTCTAAGAATTCTTCAATTAGGGGATCCCAGGTGCGTGGTACCAACATCAAAGGAGAATGGTTTTTAAAACCGAAACCTTTCTTAGCAAATAGTGTTAGCTTTTACCCCTTCAAACACGGTGTGGAGGAGGGTAAGTTTTTAAACGCGGTTGGTTGGTTGGATTTTACGGCATGTTAACCCCTGTTGGGTTATTTTATGCCGAAGACATTTTGTTTTATTCATTCTTGATGGGTACTCAATTTTTTAAAACATTGTTTTAAACACATTTTTTTCTATTTAACCCATAGATGGGTTTCTAACAGGTACTACCACTCAGGTCAGAGTGGACCTGGGAGTAATAGTGATGAAGGGGTACTCCACTTTCCCCAGAGTTTCAGAACTGGAACTACACCATCAGATAGAATAACATCATTCATAGGACAAAAGGTTGTCTCCACTAATATGTAATGGCGTAATGTTTAACGAGCGTGTGTAGCATTCTCATAATTAGGGAATTCGCTCCACACCGGGTGGTGTACACCAATGCTTCTGGAATTGAGCCAAACCGTTAATGTTAACAAATAACTGGTTGCTTAATTAGGGGCGTCCCATCGTGGTGCAATCGTTAGCAAGTCCCCCTCGTAAGATCCGTTACTACTGAATAGCGAGTTCGACCCTCGCTGGATGCCCCATACTTGCGAACTAGTGTCACATTCTACCCGTGGTGAACGAGTTGGGTAAATCCAGGGCGCCCAATATGTCGTAATGGTTAGCAAGGTAGTCTCGCGATCCGCTTACTAATGAAAAGCGAGTTCGCCCTCGCTGGAATGCCCCATACTTGCGAACTAGTGACATTCTACCGTGGTTGAACGAGTTGGGTAAAATACCAGGGCGCCCAATTATGTCTAATGGTTAGCAAAAGTAGTCTCGCCGATCCGTTACTAATGAAAAAGCGAGTTCGACCCTCGCCTGGATGCCCCATACTTGCGAACTAGTGTCACATATCTACCCGTGGTGAACGAGTTGGGGTAAATACCAGGGCGCCAATTATGTCGTAATGGTTAGCAAGGTAGTCTCGCCGATCCGTTACTAATGAAAAGCGAGTTCGACCCTCGGCTTGGATGCCCCATACTTGCAGGAACTAGTGTCACATTTCTACCCGTGTAGTGAACGAGTTGGGAAATACCAGGGCGCCCAATTAGTCGTAATGGTTAGCCAGGTAGTCTCGCCGATCCAGTTACTAATGAAAAGCGAGTTCGACTCTCGCTGGATGCCCCATACTTGCGACCTTGTATCACATCTTACTGGCACGAACGGGTTGATCAAGTACCTAACCGTGGCGAAGGTTTGGAAAATACGTACTGGCTGCTTGGTTGGTGAGCTTGGATAGCAGATGATAAATAATGAGTTCGATTCTCACTGTGTGCCTTCTATGTCTGATCTTGTGGCAAAACTAAAGTTAATAAATAACTATATAATGGTGTTTGGGCGCCTCCAGTGGTGCAGTGGTTGACTAGTGAGGTCAATAGATATTTATTCGAGTGTTCGATTCTCACAGTCTATTTTAGACAAGCAAATCATTATTGATGAGTTTAATTCTCACTGGGTGCCACATATATCCGCAAATGTAGAACACCACAAAAAAACAAAAAAAAAAAAAAACACAAAAAAAGAAGAAACCTTAATTACTCGAACTCAATGCTAAGTCTAGGGATTAACGAACTAGGCGAGAATATTCTCGAAAGTGAGTTCGATTCTCACCATGTGCCCATATTTCTTGTCTGCCTAAAAAACAGTTATCAGTTTAGCTCAGTCGGTAGAGCATCTGACTAGGAACCACAAGGTTACGGGCCCGATACCGGCCCTCGCCAACTCAGCGTATGTGTAGCACAGGGATCTGTGCGTTAAAGTGAGGAGCTGATGGCAAGTGCGGCGCTCCGTCTCAGATGCAAAAAACAATCTCCTTGGTATAGCGCTCGTGAAAAGGGGATATACTTCCTCGAAGTTCAACTGATACCGACTATAGGCCATCCCGACGACTTATATATATCCCCCCCCCTGCACAGGTTTAAATTCACTGTTTTTCTTCTGGTTACCAAGCCAAGGTTAAAGAGCCCAGTCTGTCCTGCTATTTACCCATAGCTGGAGGGAGTAAAAAAATAAGTAAAACTAGTGGAGTGGCATATTGTCGGTATCAGCTAGACAGCGACGGAGTCTATCCACCTTTCTGAGGTGGAGCACCACACCTACCATCATTTCCCACTTTACCGCACAGATAAGATTATCTAGGCTGTGCTACTTATACGTTGAGTTGGCGGGAACCGGTATCGAACCCGAAACCTTGTGGTTCCTAGATGGATACTCTACCGAATGAGTTAAACGGAGGGAGAGTAGTTGGATGCATACCTTTCCCAAGGGTATTAGCACTATTCAAAATGCAAACAGCCTCGTCCAGGATTTGAACTCGGATCAAAGAGTCCATTTCCTATAACCATTACACCACGTGTCCCCATCAAGTAGTAGTCAGCTTGATTAATTCATTTAAGGTTACACTCCACCAGCTCCCCTAAGTAGCCATCTACAGCAGAGTAGTTTTGCATTAGATTTGTCGTTGTTGTAGAGTAGCTAACACCCCTTCAGCCCTCTACCAGATATATATACGATTAAAGCAGATTAACGAGCTGAATAATATTCAGACTGACTTTGCTGCGTTGGCTATACCGAATTAACACTCCTCTTTTAGTGTAAGTTTTGTCTTGTTAATTTTTTGTATTTATTTGTTCTGTGTTTGTATCTATCCGTTCAGCACCGGATGCTTAATAAATGTGTTCACCATTCCTCTGTGTATATTTCCACCTCACGATACAACAGTCGTAAATCAAATAACTATATACTGAACGCCTGGCGGGATAGACTTGTAATTTATAAATAACGAGTTCGATTCTCACTGAGTGCCCCCTACTTCTTGTAGCAAAACTAAACCAAAGTTAGTAAAATTGGCGGAGTGGCATTGTCGGTATCAGCCAGACAGCGAGGGAGTCTATCCACTTTTCTGAGGTGGAGCACCACACCTACCATCAGCTCCCACTTTACCGCACAGATAAGATTATCCAGGCTGTGCTACTCATACGCTGAGTTGGCGGGAACCAGTATCGAACCCGAAACCTTGTGGTTCATAGAGGGATGTTCTACCGAATGTGCTAAACGAGTAGTTGTTAGCCGGATGGGCTTGGAATTTATAAATAACGAGTTCGATTCTCACTGGGTGCCTCCTACTTCTGTTCTTGTGGCAAAACTAAATCAAAGTTAGTAAATAACTATAAAGTAATGTTTGCGGAGGCGCGTAATGTAATGGTTATCGCCGTAGGAAATGGGCACGAAGAGACGAGTTCAAATGCTGGACGAGGCTGTTTGCATTTCACATAGCGCTAATACCCTTGGGAAACGTATGCATCTAGCAACTCTCCCTTCAGCTATGGCCAAATAGTAGGTCTCTTCAACCTTGGTTTGGCAACCAGTCTAAGAGAAGGAAAATTCAAACCTTTTAATATCCGCTTAAGAAATTGAACTGGTGGTGGGGAGGGATTTTATATATATATATATATATATATATATATATATATATATAGTGGTGATTGGACGCCTCCCGAAGTGTTAACGTGTGAGGTTAATAGAAAATTATTCGTGAGTTTGAGTCCAAAGACAATATCCAATATTACTTAGCTTCGCACATAGCCAAATTCATGGGGCACCCAGTGAGAATCAAACTCACTAGTAGGGGTTTGCTAGATTAATTCCTTTACGGCTACACTATACCAGGTGCCCTGCATTGGATTTGTCGTAAATGTCACAGAAGAAAAGCCTACGAGAGCAGATCGATAACCGTAGCTTTACACCGTCTTCCGAAGCTTGCCTGGCACAGGGACATAGCAATGGAGCACTGAGGTGGATCGAATTTAACTAGTTGGCAAGTGTAGCTCGTGAACCATAGCTCTAGGGTTGATGTTCAGCTTCCGTTCCAATTTTTACATTTTACCGCGTTCGCACCTGGCAGACGAAAAAGTTACCACCTGCTCAAAGAATTCCTTAATTAGGGAGCCCAGGTGCCGATGCTACCATCAAAGGGGAATGTTTTTTTTTAAACCGATACTTTTTTTTAGCAAATAATATTTGTTACTGGATTTGTCCCTAGCACAACGGTTATCGCCATTATCTTTGGTTTGATTCATAGGGCCGGTTTAAGGACCATATCACCTTTAGGCACCCCTTTTGCGAAATCGATTCATAAGGATATTTTTTCCATTTACACCGTCAAAACCCGGTTGCTTGTTAGGGGTTAGGGTTAGGAGTTAGAGTTAGGAGTTAGTTTTATAATTAAAAAAAAAACTCTAAAAATCATCTGTTAACAAACAACCTGATTTTGACGGTGTAAATGAAAAAAATGTCCTTATGAATCGATTTCGCAAAAGGGGTGCCTAAAGGGCATATGGTCCCCGGTTTAGTTATTTCAGTAGAGCGTTCGGCTAGGAACCACAAGGTTCCGAGTTCCGATACCGGCCCTCGCCAATTCAGCGTATGAGTAGCACGGGGATCTGTGCGATAAAGTAAATAGCTGATGGTAGGTGTGGCGCTTAACCTCAGACGCTAAAACAATCTCCTTGGTCTAGCGCTAGTTAAAAGGGGATAGACTCCCTCGCTGTCTAGCTGATATCCACTTTAGACCACCCCGACGAACGGCATATCAACTCTTCATGGGTTATTTAGTGCCGAAATTTGATTCTTTGGTAATTTTTTTTCATTGTAATCCTAACTATATCTTCAATGTTTAATAACGCCCTGTTGGTGGGGAGTTAGAATACAACGACTGTACCTCTGCAGAGGGGTAGAACTCTCCCAATGGGGCCACCTGTTGGCCGACGGATGCGACCCGTGATGCTTAAGGATTGAATACAGGTAGCTGAGCAGTCCATGACCTGCAACACTCCACTTAGGCCCTTACTTAGGCTAAATAGGCGTTCGGTGAGGCCCCCTCCGATCAATCGGCTGGTCACGCCAAGCCCTAACACCAATATGATTGCCTCCTTATTGCCCTTATGGCAAGTCCCAACCCTTTTTATCATTATGCTCTACTCTTATCTTAGGTATCGAGCACTCTTTACATTTTAGCTTTCGACAATCCCAGCGGCATATATATATATATATATATTTAAGAATGGAAATGAGTAACCTACTCGAGTTTCATCGATAGATTCTTCAGGGTTACTTTTAAATTAATCGAGTTTACGATTAATCTTTGGTGTTATAAACATTGCCCCGTTAGAATGGGACTTAAATTTAGTAGAGGAACTCTAGGGTTCCTCTACTAAATTTAGTCCCATTCTAACGGGCATGTTTATAAAGCACCAAAGATTATCGTAAACTCGATTAATTTAAAAGTAACCCTGAAGAATCTATCGATGGAACTCGAGGTACTCATTTCCATTATTAAATTAAATTTATGCTCTACATTGTATTGAGCACTTTGGTTTTGTTTTTTCTCAACCTTAACCTCTGGATATTGTGCGCTTCCAACGATCGTTTCTTTAACCCACCGGTAAGTTAATACTTATACCTTATACAAATATATATATATATATATATATATATATATAATATATATATATATATTATATAATTTCCTTTGGCTAAGTGATATAGTGGTAATTAAATATTTTTGGTTGATGCGACTCTCTTGGTCTTTTCTGTTTTTCATTTCTTTCCCAGGCAATGTTTTGTAGTATATTTTACTAACAAATTATTTTGCCGTTTTTTTTCTTAGCGCAAGGGTTTACTAATACAATTAGTATAGTATAGTATAGTATATATATATATATATATATATATATATATATATATATTTGGATGAATTTAAGGGCGACAGAGTGGGAAACTATGCTGTCTGCATAACATGATGATGATCCTGATGAATGATGATCCTGATGATGATGAATGTGTAACTTTTTAGAGATTATATTTTCATTTTTGTTTTGGTCACATCAAGTCATATCATTGTAAACTTCAGTGACCATCTTAAAAGCCCTATGTAATACGGGTAAGTCCTGCTGGGAGTAATGATCATAATTTGCAAACGATTATAGCTTCAATTATTCAAGTAATTACAAATAATTTGAACACCGTCACATGCTGACCCCCATTACTATATAATACAAATAATTTGTTACTAATTATGTGCTCGGTTGGTTGGCTGGTTGGTTTTAAGACATAAAAAAACCCTTATTAAATTGTTTTACGCGGAAGTCAGTTGAACAATTATGGTCTCCAAATATATCAGTATAAAACTGTGTCTTCACAATGATTTAAAATTGCTAAATACTTTAATGTCAATGTTTTATGTTAGAAGGTAAACATTGCAATATCAATGTTGGTTATTTCCTATAACTCCAACATAAAAAAGGGGAACCACTCTGATTGACTGATAAATTATCTATTTATTTATTGATCTACTAGGAAAAAAGAAGAAGGGGTTAGGGTTAGGGTTAGGGTTTAGGGTTAGTTTAATGGGAAAATAAATGAATAATCTATCAGTCAATCCGAGTGGTATATAATTGCCCCCTTATTGCCCTTATGGCAAGCCCCAACCCTTTTTATTATATGGGTGCTAGAAGGTGGTGGCGGAGGGTCTTCATGTCCTGGGAATGACGTTAAACTCTATCTGATGGTGAGGTTCCAGTTTTGGAGGTTCGGGGAATGTGGAGCACCCCTTTATCACCATTGCTCCCTGGTCCACTCTGACCCGGAGAGGTAATACCTGTTAGGGTCCCATCTATGGGTTAAATAGAAAAATGTATTTATAAAAAATTGTGTATCCATTAAGAATGAATTTATTTCAAAACTTTATCGGCATTAAATGACCCACTGAGGTTGATATGCCATAAAACAAAACAAAACAATCAAACATCATTATAATGGAGATTGTGTGTTTGTCTGTCTGTAACCGAAACTATTTTAGTACTCTAGTAACAGACGATTTTTAGATAAAAAAAACATCATAAAACTAACCCATTACCCTAACCCATAACCCTAACAAACAACCGGATATTGACGGTGTAAATGAAAAACATGTCCTTTCTTAATAGAGATCAAAGGTAATATGGTCCATATATATAAATGAAATTAAAAGGAAGACATAAAGGAAGCATGATGAAGAAAGAAAGAAAAAAGCTAGTCCCATGGCCTTGTACCTTGCTTGAATAAAACTTGCGAATTTCTTAAAAATATTTATGCAATGGCACCTGCTTAACAGTGGTATTATACTCAGTTGTGCTGGAATATGTAGGTGTGCGGTGAAGGCGTGTGAAATTTCCGTAATTTACCCCTGGCCATCAGCCCCCCCCCCCCCGATTCTTGGCGCTTACCCCTCTTCCTGGCTTTGTATCAGCCAGTGCACTGATTAACACATAGTGCGAATTGTTCTCTTGTCGCATCCACTTCAGGAAGACAAGATGGCGCTCTGTCAAACCCACCGCAGACGATCTCTACAGAACGGGAGGTCTAGGGTAGAAAGGGAACAAGAGAGAGAGAGAGAGAGAGAGAGAGAGAGAGAGAGAGAGAGAGAGAGAGAGAGGGGGGGAGGAGGGGGGGGAGGAGAAATTGTATATGAAAGAAATAGAGCGAGATTTGAAGGAAATAAATTTAGAGGAATCTAAGTGCGAAAGAGTGCGTGGAACGAATTTTATCAAAACGTGAACATATTATTGGTATTAGATAGGAATACTTGAAACCATATAATTGTGTACAAATTATTGCTGTTAGATAGGAATACTTGAAACCATACAATTGTGTACAAATTATTGCTGTTAGATAAGAATACTTGAAACCATATAATTGTGTACAAATTATTGGTGTTAGATAGGAATACTTGAAACCATATAATTGTGTACAAATTATTGGTGTTAGATAGGAATACTTGAAACCATATAATTGTGCACATATTATTGGTGTTAGATAGGAATACTTGAAACCATATAATTGTGCACATATTATTAGTGTTATATAGGAATACTTGAAACCATATAATTGTGCACATATTATTGGTGTTAGATAGAAATACTTGAAACCATATAATTGTGCACATATTATTAGTGTTATATAGGAATACTTGAAACCATATAATTGTGCACATATTATAGGTGTTAGATAGGAATACTTGAAACCATATAATTGTGCACATATTATTGGTGTTAGATAGAAATACTTGAAACCATATAATTGTGTACAAATTATTGGTGTTAGATAGAAATACTTGAAACCATATAATTGTGTATAAATTATTAGCATTATATAGGAATACTTGAAACCATATAATTGTGTACACATTATTGGTGTTAGATATGAATACTTGAAACTATATAAAAGTCGTCGGAGTGGCCTAAAGTCGGTATCAGCCGATCAGTGTGGAAGTCTATCCCTTTTTCACTAAGACCAAGAAGAACTGCCAAACTAGAAAGTTAACTTACATCCCCACTCTTACTGCTCAAGATTTTTACCATCAGTACATTCTACACCGGTGTACACATCTTCATTTAAAATCAATGGCCTTGTGCCTGACTAAGAGATTTTCAATTAATGTCGATAGATTTCCTCACCACGGTTTTCATCCAGCCATTTTTTTTTCTTATAAGGGTGGGAACAGACAAGTTCCGGCGTGCGTTTCAAAGCTTCTAAGGAATTACGACAATTTAGTCACCCCCTACTCCTATCGCTCCTGCTAAAATACTCTGGAATACCATAGCATAATGTTTGGTTGGTTGGTTGGTCACGGGGTGTGGGTTGCGGTGTATAATAAGCGTTGCTGGTGGGTCAGGACGCCCCTCCCCACAAACATTCAGTTTGTCTAATCTTTTTGTTATACCATTTCGAGAACATCCCGTCCCTTCATTTTTTGACTCAGAAATTGTTAATGTCCATTGAGAGAGAGAGAGAGAGAGAGAGAGAGAGAGAGAGAGAGAGAGAGGTGAAAAAAAGAAAAAGAGAAAAAGGGTGAAAACGAGAGAAAAAAGAGAGAGAGAGAGAAGAGAGAGAGAGAGAGAGAGAGAGAGAGAGAGAGAGAGAAAGAAAGAGAAGAGAGGAAGACATATAAAAAGAGAGAAAGGGCGGGAGAATTTTTTTTTACCAAGCTTTATTTAGCTGTGGCACTAGGCCGGAAGTATAAGGCACCCAGTGAGACTCGAACTCACTCATAATGATCTATCAGTCTAGCTTGGTAACCATTACATCACGCGAGAGGATCCCGTGAGAGGAGAAATAGAAAGTAGAAAGATTAGATAGATAGATAGAGAAGGAGAGAAAAAAGTATGTGTGAGAGAGAGAGAGAGAGAGAGAGAGAGAGAGAGAGAGAGAGAGAGAGAGAGAGAGAGAGAGAGAGAGAGATAGAAACAGGGTGAGAATAAAGTGAGGGGGAGAGGGTTAGAGTGGTAGAGAGAAGAGAGGGGTAATAGGAGGGGGAGAGAGGAGGTGAGGGGTGGGGGGTAGTAGAACTGATAAAAATCTTAGAATTCGTTATTATATGGGCGTATGTATGTTTTGGTTTTCTTTAATTGTCTGAGTGTTATTTGCCACTTGGAAAATATTTGACGCACCTGCAACTACCCTCCGACCCCTACCCCTTCCCACACGTGCGCATTCGCCACACACACACACACACACACACACACACACACAATATATATATATATATATATTATATATATATATATACAAGTATACACTTGCTACACATTTCCTTGGAAGCTAGTTTCGCAGACTCTTTACTACTGAATGGCGGGTTCGATCTCCTCTGAATGTCCCATACTTGCAATCTTGTGTCGCATCCTACCCCATTTGTCGTAAGACCAATACGGTTCGAGCAATCACATATGTGCTAGAGCGTGTGGTGTAATGGTTAAAGTCATGGGAAATGGACTCGTCGCCCCGAGTTCAAATCCTTAGACTTGGTAATTGCATTTCACTTGGCACTAATACCCTTAGGAAATGTATGAACCCTACTCTCCCTCCAGTTATGGATAAATAGCAGGGCAGACTGGGCTCTTTAACCTTGGTTAGACAACCGGTCTAGGAGAAGGAAAACTCTGAATTCAAACCTGTTGTACTCCGCTTAAGAAATTGACCTTGTGTCACATCCTGCTCGTGCGGAAGGGTTGGTAAAATATATATGTGCAAGAGCTTAATCTGATGAGCCGATGGATTGGGGGGGGGGCTCTCCGATCACCAGTAAGTGCAAACTGGAGTGTTGCATGTCATGGACTGCTCAGCTTCCAGGATTATGTTCTTAAGCATCACGGATCACCACCATCGGGGAACAGATAAGGCGGGGGGGCTTACCTATCTGCAGAGGTGCAGTCGGTGAAATAATTATTAGATATCTTCAGCCTTTCCTAAATAAAAGCATTGATATCATCATGGAGCACTTCTTGTCTTGTGGTAGCATACACCCAGGGTGGGTTGAGTCGGCTCCATTAAAAGTGGAGCATCGTGGGAATTCAAAATACGCAAGCGGTCCCGACATTCTTGTTTGCCGCAGATTATCCATCAAACGCAGGGACGAGAGACCAAAAGCAAGCGCCTGTTTCCGATGCAGACGTCTATTGGAATTTTCACCAGAGCCCCTTTGGCTGAGTTGTGGCCCTAATACCACTGGTTGACAGACCTTTCCGCCTTAAGACAGCATAGCTCTGACACTACCACCTTTACAACGCCCTGTCGTAATGAGCAGTATGATAAATGGAATCTAATGAGTCACGGAATTTTCACCAGAGCCCCTTTGGCCATGTTGTGGCCCTAATACTACTGGTTGCCAGACTTTTCCGTCTTGGATGGCCCAGTCAGAAACTTAAGTTCCTAATGGCATAGCTCTGACACTACCACGTTTACACCGCCCTGTCGTGAGGAACACTATGATGAAGGGAATCAAATGGGTGCATGGAATTTTCACCAGACCCTTTTGGCTGTGTTGTGCCCCAAATACCACTGGTTGCCAGACCTGTTCGCCTTGGGTGGCTCTGTCAGAAACTTAAATTCCCGATGGCATAGCCCTGACACTACCACGTTTACATCGCCCTGTCGTGATGACCAGTATGATAAAGAGAACCTAATGGGTCAACGGATCGTCTCGTAAATAAATAAACAATTAAAAGAAGAAAAAAAACTGTTGGAAAAAATTCGGATATGAAGTTTACCTTTAGAGCAGAAAAAATCAGTCCTTAGCATGGTCAGCGTAGATGATACCTTTGACACTTTAGCCACATTGCCATTAATCATATATGGTCTTATCAGCAAAGTAGGTAAAAAAATCAGGCCTTGAATGAAAAGCACCCCTAGGATGATGGGGGTCGTCCTGGAATGATTTAAAATGTTCGGGTCAGATCGTTGGATTATATGCTTTTTATAATACCTAGGCATCAAGGTGGGTTTGAATAAATATGGTACGCTTGGGTAGGTGCGTGTAGGTGCTCGTATGAGAGAGAGAGAGAGAGAGAGAGAGAGAGAGAGAGAGAGAGAGAGAGAGAGAGAGAGAGAGAGGGGGATCAATTACAGAGGTATAAATCATCAAATACTACATTAATCGAGGGCGGTCTGAAAAACAAAACAAAACAAAACAACAAAAAACAATAAATAAATAGATAAATAAACAAAAAAAAACTATAACCCACAAAAAACAAAAACAATAAATAATACCCCAACAAAACAACAACATAAAAAACAAAAATCCCTACCCCCTAGGTAACATAAACTTGGTACACAGGAAAATATGTATGCAATAAATAATTACTCCGAATCACCTGTATGTACATAAAAAATAACCACAATAAGATATATATCGTCAAATAAGCTTTCTGAATGGGAAAAAAAGTTTGCGTATCAAAATAAGATTATAATCAAGACATATACACATATTTATGGCCGGTTTAGCTCAGTCGGTAGAGCGTTCGGTTCGATACCGGCACTCGCCAACTCAGGGATCTGTGCGGTGAAGTGAGGAGCTGATGGTAGGTGTGGCGCTCCACCCCAGATGCTAAAATAATCTCCTTCGTCTAGCACTAGTGAAAAGGGGATAGACTCCCTCGCTGTCTGGCTGATACCGACATTAGGCCGCCCCGACGACGACTTTATTATATATATATATATATATATAATCATTTCTCCATTATATATACTAGCAAATATATGCACCCTCAGGGATGCAAGTATTTAAGTTTTAATATAATAAAATAGCATATTAAATTAGAAAGGCTAATGAAACTGAATAAGAATGCAGATAAAACTATTTGGAACAGAGGGGGTATGATTGAAAAATAGAACAACTTTGAAACTAACTCCCCCATCATTACTCCCGTCTTTCATTGGTAAATTTTCCTAATTTAACTATTTAGTTAAAATAGGAAGTAAATAATAATATTACAGTTATTTCTTCTTGTTAATGGATTTCTTTTAAGATTTATCCCCGAGATTTTTGCTCATATTCAATAAGATAAAACCAAACAATTATAAATCAATAATACTAAGCATATATTTATTAAAATCACATTTTTAAGATCAATATGCAAATTAGCCTTCCCATTTACACTGTAAACCGTTATTTTGTTGTATATATAAATACAATTGCATGTTATTAGTATGTAGATATGGTCAACAGTCTTAATGACGTAAAACAATTTTATTAATAATTGAAGTTTAAATAAAAATAAAAACATGGAGAATGTGATGTAAATAACAAAGGTAATTGTGACTTGTATAGTAATATAGTTTCGGTTACAGACAGAGAAACCCACAATCTACATTATAATAATATATATATATATATATATATATATATATATATATATATATATATATATATATATATATAACACCTTCCATTATATATATATATATATAATGGAAGGTGTGGCGCTCTACATCAGATGCTAAATAATTCTCTTTGCGCTAGTGAAAAGGGGATAGACCAAACTCTACAGAAGGGCCGGTTTAGTTCAGTCGGTAGAGTATTTGGCTAGGTAATCACAAGGTTCCTGGTTCGATACCGACACTGGCCAACTCAGCGTATGAGTAGCACAGGAATCTGTGCGGTGAAGTGAGGAGCTGATGGTAGGTGCGGCGCTCCACATCAGATGCTAAAATAATTCTCCTTGAGCTAGTGAAAAGTGGATAGACTCCCTCCTCACCAAACTCTACAGCATTGAAAATCAAAATTATATATAAAGTAAATCTATAAATTATATAAAATATATCTTTTTATTTTAGTTACAGTTTTAATGCTGTAGAGTTTGGTAATTAACAATGTATAATAATATCCGTTTCCTTTTGTTTTTATGACATCTCTTAAAAGCCGTGAAATTGTTGGTTTAGAACTTTTTAGTTAACTTTTTATTTCAATAATGAGTACAAGTGTACTTATGGATTATACATTCTTCTTTCTCTCTCTCTCTCTCTCTCTCTCTCTCTCTCACTCTTCTCTCTCTCTCTCATCCTCACTCTTCTCTCTCTCTCTCTCTCTCTCCATATATATATATATATATATATATATATATATATATGAGCGTATGAGTAGCACAGGAATCTGTGCGGTGAAGTGAGGAGCTGATGGTAGGTGTGGCGCTTCAATCACAGACGCTAAAATAATCTCCTAGTGAAAAGGGGATATCCTCCTTCGCTGTCTGGCTTGATACCGACATTAGGCTGCCCCGCCGACTTTACTCTTTTTTATCATAGGACGTGTTTGTGGTGTAATGCTTACCGTCGTAGGAGATGGGCACGGCGAACCGAGTTCAAATCCTGGACGTGATTTTTTACATTTCACTTATCACCAATAAATTACAATGAGTTAGATTCTCACTGGGTGCCTCCTATTTCTGTACTTGGGGCAAAATAAACTAAAGTTAGTAAATAACTATATTGTAGTTTTTGTGGTGGCGCATGGTGTAATGGTTACCGTCATAGGAAATGGGACGAGGAACTGAGATCAAATCCTGGACGTGGTTGTTAGCATTTATTGCTAATACCATTGGGAAAGGTATGAATTGAAATATTCGCCCAACAGCGATGGTTAAATAGTAGGACAGACAGGGCTCTTTAACCTTTATTAGGAAACCAGTCTAAGAGAAGGAAAATTCTGGTAAGTGTCCATACTGCTGCTCTCTCTCTCTCTCTTCTCCTCTCTCTCTCTCTCTCTCTACACACACACACACACACACACACACACACACACACACACACACACACATATTCAATTCCTGGACAAAGCTGTGTGGATTTCACTCATCACTAATACCATTGGGAAAGGTTTGAACCCATCTATTTTCCCTCCAGCTACGTGAAAATAATACTCCTCACTTTACCGCACAGATTCCTGTGCTACTCATACGCGAGTTAGCGAGGGTCAGTATCGAACCCGAAACCTTGTGGTTCCTAGTTAGACGCTCGACCGATCCAAACATATCCACACATTCATCGCCCATAAATAATTGTACCCCGAAGTACATTACTGATATAAGGCACCCAGGGAAAATCGATATCATTAGTATAAGGAAATATATATCTTCAATTAAGCTTTCTGAATGAAAAAATGTTCCTATCAAAATAAGAATATAATAAAGACGTATGCAGACATTCGTCGCCCATAAATAGGTGTACATCACATATGAGGCGCTCAGTGAGAATCGATATCACTAGTACAAGAAGTGTTACAAACGAGAATGGATAAAAGTGGGTGTATCAAAATAATAATATAATCTAGAAATATGAATACATACGAGGGTGAGTCAAAAGGTAATGTCATTTTCAGGAACATGTATCATACATCAAAATGAAGCTGGTCCTCTGTGGATCACATCCCTACTTCACATAGGTGAGTCAAAAGGTAATGCCATTTTGTTTAGGACAGGTATAATTACCGACACAGGAACATGTATCATGCATCAAAATGAAGCTGATCCTTTGTGGATCACATCCCTACTTCTCCAAATAGTCACCGTTTCTCTCATTTGCAACGTTCCATTTTCGAATGAGTTGCCATATAATCCGTGTTTACAAAATAAATTTAACACTGGCGATGGAAAAGAAATTAACAAAAATTAGGGATTTATCCAATTTTAATGAAATTTTCAGTATTGATTTATCCATGAATGAATGCATTATAAAATTCCTTCATTGATAAATCAACACTGAAAAGTTCATTAAAATTGGATAATTCCCTGATTTTTGGAAAATAATTTTCAAAGGGGAGGGGGGGGAGATTTGTATTGTAAAAATATGGATTTTCGACAAATTGGGTATACCTATAATAATTTTTTCAAATGGTAATTATTCATCTCAGTGAATATCTAGTCCAAACATTGGGGGAAAAATGCAAAGAATCAAAAACAATCGAAGTTGATCACGTACCAATTCCATCAAGAGTTATGCGCCTGTCTTTTCTGATCAGAGCTTCTGCTTTTACTTTATTGGCAGGATTATCAGAAGAGAACGGACGACCAGAACGGGGTATATCGGCTACACTCACAGTTCCCACCTTTTCAGCTTTCAGACGACAGACCCATCTGCATACATTGCTATAATCTAAAGTTGGACGTGGTAATTGCATTTCACTTTGCGCTAATACCCTTGGGAAAGGTATGAATGCTCCTCTCCCTCCAGCTATGGGTAAATAGCAGGGCATACTGGGCTCTTTAACCATGGTTAGGCAATCGGTCTAGGAGAAGGAAAACTCTGAATTCAAACCTGATAAATTCCGCTTAAGAAATTGACCTTGTGTCGCATCCTGCTCGTGCGGAAGGGTTGGTAAATAAGTTTTGTCTTCAAAGACATTTTGTAATCATCGGTGAATGTTCACAGGGTTTCCCACCTCAGCAACAAGAAATTCAATCACTGTTCTTTGTTTTTGACGTAACACTGAGGAGGCAGCCATTTTGAATTTTCCTTGTGAGTCTAAAAACCTGAAAAGTAAGAAACAAAATATTTCAGAACGTAAATGATATAATCATATATAACTGGGAAAAATTTCAGTTACTTTCATAAAAAAAACTTCACATGAAATAAAGAAAATAGCATTACTTTTAGTAATGCTATTTTAGTTATTTTATTATTTAGTTAGTTTATATTTAGTTAGTTATATAATTAAAAAAAACAACTAAAAATCGTCTGATAAAACAACCGGATATTGACGGTGTAAATGAAAAACATGTCCTTTCTTAATCGAGATCTAAAAGGGGTGACTAAAGGTCATATGGTCTTAAAATTTATTACAATATATTAGAGATGCTCTTTTTGTACATCCTTAGTCAATTGTATCAGTACTACTATATGGCTGCACCACTCGGACTCTAACGAAGCATCTAGAGAATGTTAGATGGGAGCTGCACAAAATGCTGCGTGCAATCTTAAACAAATCGTGGAAACAGCTGTACGGCCACTTGCCCCTATCACACAAACCATTCGAGTGAAATGAACAAGACACGCTGGACATTGCTGGAGAAGTAAAGACGAAGTTATAAGCGACGTTCTCCTGTGGAAACCAGCGCATGGGCACGCCAGTGCGGGCCATTTAGTAAATACCTATATACTGGATGCTGCGCATAAGACCTTCCGTGGACAACGTTTGTTTGTTTGTTTTGTTTTACAGCATATCAACTACGGTGGGATCATTTAATGTTGGCAAAGTTTTGAAATAAAGTCATTCTTAATGGATACTCACTATTTTTATAAAAACATTTTTCTATTCAACCCATAAATGGGGACCCTAACAGGTACTACACTCCGGGTCAGAGTGGACCTGGGACGAATGGTGTGAACGGGTGCTCCACACTCCATAATCTTCAGGGTTATTTCCTATAACTCCAACATAAACAAAGGGGAACCACTCTTGTCTGATAAATTATTTATTTATTCATTGATCTACTTGGAAATAAGAAGTCGGGGTTAGGCTTAGGGTTAGGGTTTAGGGTTAGTTTAATGGGAAAATAAATAAAGAATTTATCAGTCAAAAGTGATTCCCCTTTGTTTATGTTGGATTTATAGGAAATAATCCTCGGCAGACCTCTAGAACTGGAACCCCACCATCAGATAGTTTACCGTCATACGCAGGACATATATATATATATATATATATATGTGTGTGTGTGTGTGTGTGTGTGTGTGTGTCTCCCATGTCTATAACCTTGCTGATGAGACTTAATAGGTCGAAATGTACATACAGGGATTGAAATTTTCTCGATTTGTTTAACCTTACATTTGAACATATATGCCTGCCTAAATTCATTAATTATCAACTAATTAATTTTCAAAATTAGGTATGACTTCAATTAAGCACATATCCTCCAAAAATTGTCGGCTAAAAAGGCCATATAAAAAATAAACACATTGTTTGTTTACTTACTTTCATATATATATATATATATATATATATATATATATATATATATAGCATTTGGAGTGTATCCTGAGGGCAATGAATGATAGGGACGGCGAGAGATTGTCATGGATATCCGTGCTGCTAGTGTGACATGATGCTTATGAGCCAGTTATCATGATGAAGATCTTCCGTAACGGTAGGGGTGGCAGCGTAACAGCCGCTAAGCTTTCAATTCTTAGTTGGCCACCACAAAGGCCGAGATATATAACAGCTTGCGATTTTGTCTTTTATGGGGCTTGATGTCAAGGAGGGATTATTCGTCGGCTTCTTTTTTTAATTCAGAAGATCTGAAAGAACATGTGACGGCAGCTGTTGCTAATGGTGATGAAGATATGTTAACGCCTGTTGAGAAAATTATTGGACTGTCGCCTAAATGCGTATGCACACACTAAATATGTGTGACAAGGGATGCACACATTGAATGGACACATTGAATGTGGGTGACTAGAGATGCACACACTGGGGATGCACACATTGAATATATGTGAGTGGGCATACACAAAAACGGCATGTGCAGCTATTTTAAATAAAAAAAATTGTAAGAAAAGCTCTTCCAAATGAAAGTTCCATTTTTTCAGCTGAAACCCATGCAATAGATCTAGCACTTGACTTAATCTATGAAAATAACCACAAAAAATATATCATCTTCTCAGACTCGCTCTCTGTCCTACTATCATTAAGAAATAAAAAACTGGAAGACCCTCTCATCATTAAGCTCCTGAATAGATTAGACTTGATGTCTAACTCTAAGTAGATTATGATATGCTGGATCCCAAGTCATATAGAAGTGAGGGGGGATAAAAGAGCAGACTACGCAGCTAAATCGGCTCTAGATTTGATCCCTGACAATTTCAAGATACCATATACTGATTTGAAACCTAAAATTAATAGATTCCTTCATACAAAATGGCAACAACAGTTGAATAACAACATCTACAATAAACTCTTCCTAATCAAACCCAATTTGGGAGGCTGGAGACCAACTTTAATGAAGTCTAGAAAGGAACAAGTCATTGTGTCACGATTACGCATTGGTCATACAAGACTACAGCACTTCTATATATTCAAACAACGACCACAATGTGAAACATGTCAAACACCTTTGACAGTTAAACACTTATTCATACAATGCAGGTTTTTTGCTCACATCAGAAACCGTTATTTTAAAGCAAACAATATGAAAGATCTGTTTGAAAATGTCAACATGGAGGATATTCTCTCTTTTTTGAGAGAAATAAAATTATACCATAGAATATAGACATGAAACAAATCAATACCATACAACATAATCCCCAATAATGCTAACACATTGTTAAAACCAATTACTAAAAAGTATAAATATAAATACACGATATGTATAACTTCCTAACCGTTAGACATGACATAACCCCAGACGGGTTGATATGCCGTTAAAATAAATAAACAAACAAAATGTGAGTATAGGGATGCACACATTGAATTTGTTTGACTAGGGATGCACATATTGAATGTATGTGAGTAGGGATGCACACACTAAATATTGATGACAACGGATGCACACATTGAATATAGGTGACAAGAGATGCACACATTACACATATGTGAGTAGGGATGCACAGATTGAATACATGACAGTAAAGATGCACTAAATATGTGTGAATAGGTATGCACATATTGAATGTGTATGAGTAGGGATGCACACACAATATGTGTGACAATGGATGCACACATTGAATTTGTGTGATTAGGAATGCACACATTGAATGTATGTGAGTAGGGATGCACACACTAGATATTGGTGACAATGGATGCACACATTAAATATGGATGACGAGAGATGCACACATTGCACATCTGTGACTAGGAATGTACATATCTGATATGTGTGAATAGGGATGCACACATTGAATACATATCATATGGGTGCTAGAAGGCGGTGGCTGCGGGTCTACATGTCCTGGGAATGACGTTAAACTCTATCTGATGGTGAGGTTCCAGTTTTGGAGGTTTGGGGAATGTGGAGCACCCCTTCATCACCATTGCTCCCTGGTCCACTCTGACCTGGAGTGGTAGTACCTGTTAGGATCCCATCTATGGGTTAAATAGAAAAATGTATTTATAAAAAAATTGTATTATCCATTAAGAATTGATTTATTTCAAAACTTTATCGGCATTAAATGACCCACTGAGGTTGATATGCCGTAAAACAAAACAAACCAAACCAACATTGAATACATGTAACTGGACACACAATAAATATGGGTGAAAATGAATGCACACATTGAATATGGGTGACTAGCGATGCACACACTAGGGATACACACGCTAAATATGTGTAAATAGGAATGCGTACACTGAACATGTGTGACGAAGGATGCACAAACTAAATATGTGTGAAGAGGGATGCACACATTGAACACGTGTGGTTGCGCGTGTGTGTATAAATCTTTTGCGATAAACGACATCGAAAGCCGTTTATCGCAAAAGATTTATACACACACGCGCAACCACACACACAACCTCACCTAAAAATGCCCAATGCTTTTTTCGATACACACACTCACACACTCTCATACTCACACCGTAAAAGAGAATATTTGACGTCATATTTCAAACCATCCACTTTTTTCAGCGTCTTTTCTTCAGACTTCAAATTTTGAACTGAACAACAAGGACTATCACTTGTTTTTCTCGTTATTCTGTTATAAAAATTTTTTTTTATCACCTTCCATATACCAACAAATGCCCTGAAGATGATCTAATTAATAGATCGAAACAATGCATCGTCGGCCAATAAACTTACCACTCAACTTATTCAAACCTGTGTTTTTTCAATTTTCTTAATATACTACACACACACACACACACACACACACACACACACACACACACACATATATATATATATATATATATATATATATATATATATAGTCGGTAGAGTGTTCTGCTGGGAATCTCAAGGTTCCTGGTTCGATACCGGACCCGCACTAACTAAGCGTATGAGTAGCACAGGGATCAGTGCGGTAAAGTGAGGAGCTGGTGGTAGGTGTGGCGCTCCGTTTCAGATACTAAAAAAACAAACTTCTTGGTCTAGCGCTAGTGAAAAGGGGATTGACTCCCTCGCTGATTGGGTGATACCGACTCTAGGCCTCTCCGAAGACTTTACTTAGCTCAGTCGGTAGAGTGTTCAGCTAGGAATCACAAGGTTCTTGGTTCGATACCAGCCCCCGCCAACTCAGCGTATGAGTAGCACAGGGATCTGTGCGATAAAGTGACGAGCTGATGGTAGGTGTGGCGTTCCACCCCAGATGCTAAAATAATATCCTTCGTCTAGCGCTAGTGAAAAGGGGATAGACTCCCTCACTGTCTGGCTGATACCAACATTAGGCCGCCCGACGACGACTTATATATAATATATTAAAATCATTTCTCCATTATATATATATATATATATATATATATATATATATAATATATATATATATATATATATATATATATAATGGAGAAATGATTTAAAAAAAGGAAGAAGAGTAGAGAGGAACCAGCAAAATAGAAATAAAAATGTCAATAAATCGGACAAGAATAAAAAAAAAGAAAAAGAAAAGAAAAAAACAACAAAAAAGAAAGAGAAAAACTTTGCGGAACATTTTGTATAATTTAAAAGTCACGTGATTACAGATAATTATGACCCGAAAGTCATTTATTTTATTTGCTGTTTGCGATTTGACAAGAGCAAAAAAAACAAAAACAACAAACAAAACCAAAGAAAAAAAATCAAAAAAAGGCTGGGGAACGTTTTTTGGCCGGTTGTGGGGAATGGGGAATTACACTCACCACCGAAAACATCTCTCTCTCTCTCTCTCTCTTTCACTCCCTCTTTCTCTCTTTCTTTGTCTGTCTGTCTGTCTGTCTGTCTCTCACCCACACACGATCTTTCTATCAATCTCTTTCTCTCTTTACTGCTCATACATACACTATCTATTTCTCTCTCTCACTCTCACTCTCCCATTCTCACTCTCTCTCTCTCTCTCTCTCTCTATATATATATATATATATATCAAGTATATATATATATAATATATATATAATATACCAAGCGTGTTGGTAGATCCTTGCGGAGAGAAAAACCGGCAGAGAGTTTGATTGTAAAAATATACTACCAAACATCATATATATATATATATATATATATATATATACCTGGACACACACACACATACATACATACATATATATAATATATATATATATATATATATATATATATTTCGGCACTGCTCATCGTGTAATAGTTAGCAAGCAAAATGAGTTCAATTCTTACTGGGTGCTCAATATTTCTGGCCTTGTGACACACCTTGTGTTTCATCCATAAGTACACTTGTACCCATTATGGAAATAAAAAATTAAATTTCTTCTAAACCAATAATTTCACGGTTTTTCCATAAAAAAATGGATATTATTATACATTGTTAATTACCAAACTCTACAGCATTAAAACTTAGTTGACCTCCTGTTCATGCTACCCTAACTTATATATATATATATATATATATATATATATATATATATATATTATATATAAGTTAAAGGAAAGGAAATGAATCCGACGGTATGAGTATAAATAAAAGGATATGAAAACAACACAATATGCTGTTAATTTTCACTTTAACAGCATATTGTGTTGTTTTCATATCCTTTATTTATACTCATATATATATATATATATATATATATATATATATATATATATATATATATATATATATATACCCACAGCATGTGCCAAAAGTAGATGGATAGTAATTGATAAACTACAAAATACTCTCCACGTATATATATATATATATATATATATATATATATATATATGTATGTATGTATATATATATATATATATGTATATAAATATGTGTGTGTGTGTGTGTGTGTGTGTGTGTCAAAATACATACATACATAAACACAAAAACACACACACATATGTATGTGTGTGTGTGTGTGTGTGTATTTGTATTTCGACAGCAAATCTTAGTCTCCTAATCGCATAGGCGAGAAACTGACGGTCGCAAAGCCCCGTTGACTCTTACGCTGCTCTACGTAACTCTCAACACAAAGCAAAAAATCGATCAAGTAACAGCTCGTAACTCGGAAACATCGTAAGTTGGGGCTCTCGTAAGTTGAGTTACCACTGTACATCAAATTGTCTCTGAATTCAAAAATTGTCCTTAAAAGAATAATATAAAGAATAATATTAAATAATTAATAATAAATAATATATATATATATATAGATATATAGATAAAGAGATAACTAAATAATGTCATGGAACAAAAAAAAAAGGTAATTTAAGAGAAAAAATAGTTTTGTATTAGAGAGGCAATTATGTATTCGTAAATTTTTACTAGCTCAGATATAAAATAATTAAAATGGAATTTAGATTTATTTCAATTAATTGATAAAATAAATTGAATAAATTAAATGTAATTTAATTGATAAAATTAAATTAAACTAAATTAATCAAAAGTAATTTAATATAAGAACAAATATTGGTCCAAAAATAATATCCCTTTTCCAAACAAGAAAAAAAAGTATAACAATATTATTACATTAATGGAACTCCATACAAAAAGCGGAAGTCAGTTTTTGAATATCAGTACTGTTTTGATTCAACCGGAACAACTCAAAACTAATATTTGTTTTATTTTTTCTCATGCAAAAAAAAAAAACGGATTTTACTTGGTTAAAAGTTAAAAACGAGTAAAATTTCAGTAAAAAAAGGTAAAGTCGTCGGGGCGGCCTAAAGTCGGTATCGGCCAATCAGCGAGGGAGTCTATCTCCTTTTCACTAGCGCTAGACCAAGGAGATTGTTTTGGCATCTGAAGTGGAGCGCCACACCTACCTTACTTTACCGCACAGATCCCTGTGCTACTCATTCGCTGAGTTGGCGAGGACTGGAATCGAACTAGGAACCATGTGGTTTCTAGCCGAACGCTCTACCGACTGAGCTAAACTGATGTAAAAACTCTCTGGAAACAAGAAATGCATCCTCCAGCATCAGTGCCTCTAAGCCAGATTTTGAGGTAAGTTTCTTTCACACCATCATTTCGTATATATATATTTACCAACCCCTCCGCACGAGCAGGGCACGACACAAGGTTAATTTCTTAAGCGGAGTTCAACAGGTTTGAATTTAGAGTTTTCCTTCTCCTAGACTGGTTACCTAGCCATGGTTAAAGAGCCCAGTCTGCCCTGCTATTTGCCCATAGCTGGAGGGAGAGTAGGATTCATACCTTTCCCAAGGGTATTGGCGCTAAGTGAAATGCAATTACCACGTCCAGGATTTGAACTCGGGGCGACGGGTCCATTTCCCATGACTTTAACCATTACACCACGCGCTTCCTTCACCATTTCATATACTAAACTCAGATATAAATTACTTGTAAACAAATTAGCTTTTATGAAATTTTTACCACAGATTGCTTTGTGATCATACAATTAAAATGATTGGATCTCTGGTTTTCTTAAATAAAATAAAAAATATTCATTCGTCTGTATTTTTGACTTGTTGTGAATAATTTTGATATTTCAGACTATTGTCCTCATCTTTATTGTGGTATGTGTAAAAATATTTTAAGGACAAAATTTTTTTTAAGGAACCCCAAACTTAACCCCCAAACAAAAACAAAACAAAAACAAACTTTAATCTGATTTTTCAGTTTGTTGTCTCTCTTGAACTTTGACCCTTTAGAATGTTAATTACGTACTAAGCTTTGTCTTAGACTGGCACAGAGGCGCACAGAATCAGTAGTCACCCATTTAGATACTAATCATGCTCATAGCTGCTTAACTTCAGGGCTCAAAACATTTTTCTGTCATAATAACGAGACTGGAGTTAGAACTCTCTTACTACAACGTAGTAAGGGTGTAAAACACCTGGAAAGATACGGTTAGACAATTTTTAGGAAGCCCTGTCGTCACGGGCTTTTGAATATACCGACTGCACCTCTGTAGATGGGTAAGACCTTACCAATGGAGCCACTTGTTGGCTGTGGGTGGTGACTCGTGATGCTTAAGGATGGAACCTAGGTGACTGAGCAGTCTATGACATGCAACACTCTACGGATGGTCGGAGAGGCACCGGCCGATATATTGGCTGGTCATGTCAAGCACTAGCACGTATATGATTGGCCCAACCCTATTGCCCTTATAGCAAGCCCAAACCCTTTTTTATTATATATGTACTCGAAGGCAATAGCTGAGGGTTTTGCTGTCCTGGGTACGATATTAAACTCTATCTGATGGTGAAGTTCCAATTCTGGATCTCTGGGAAATGTGGAAAAAAAGTTAAATGAATAAAACCAAAACGTCATAAAATAACCCAACAAGGGTTAACATGTCGTAACTAACCATGCATGTCACTTTCAAAATCTGATATCACAAATGCATACATCGTGAAAGGACCTTTGGATAGACAACATCAACTTCCCAACAAGAATGAATAAAACTATTGAATCCCCAACAAGAATGAATAAAATAAGAACGTCTTCGGCACAAAATAACCAGAGCGATGACATGCTGTAGATTCCAACCAACCAACCAACCAACCAACCAACCAACCAACCAATCATTTTTATTCTCCCTCTGAGATCTTAGACCGTTTCTCCTCCATAGACAAAAGAATTATCTTTTAGATTTAAAAATGAGTTAAAAAAAAATTGAGTTTGAAAAAAAAATTGAATACCCAAACAAATGAATAAAACAAAAAACCTCTCCGGCATAAAATAAACCAATCGTTAGTTAACATGCCGTAAAATCCAGCCAACCAGCCAGCCAGCCAACCAGCCATGCATGCATGTCACATTCAAATTCTGATATCACAAATGTATACATCGGAAAGAACCTTTGCATAGACAACATCAGCTTCCCAAGAAGAATGAATAAAATTATTCAATCCCCAACAAGAATGAATAAAACAAAACATCTTCGGCGCAAAATAACCAAAGCGATGACATGCCGTAAAATCCAACGAACGAACGAACGAACGAACGAACGAACCAACCAACCAACCAACCAACTAACCAATCATTTTTATTCTCTCTCTGAGATCTGAGACCGTTTCTCCGCCATAGACAAAAGAAGGGTCTTTTAGATTAAAAAAATGATTTTTAAAAATTGAATACCTAACAAGAATGAATAAAACAAAAACGTCTTCGGCATAAAATAACCCAACAAAGGTTGACATGTCGTAAAATCCAACCAACCAACCAACCAACCAACCAACCAACCATCAATTTTTAGGGCTTTAAACAAGCATTCTTTACTTAATTTTATTTTTCTTATTCATTATCTTTTCATTTTCGTATAAAATTACAAATGTTTGATATCAACAGGACCACCGGGACACCGTGGAAAATCCCGGTGGGCTATCGGCCAGTGGTCTTTAGAGCCTGGTGCTGCGTCGTACCGCCTGGTGCCGGGTCAGTTGGCTGATAATCTGATTGGCCTATTAAGTTTCAGATAGATACTATAATAGACCGATTGTAGATGTTTGCCCGTGGGGCTGTTTTGGGGCCCTAATCCACCACGGCGTGTGTATTTCACTAATTAAAAGTTACAAGAATTTCCCGATTCCAACGTGGAACCAACAGATCGTAAAGGAACCACGAGTAACCATAACAAAATAATGTCTTCCAAAAACCTAAAAAAAAACCCTACCCCCCACCAAAACAAAAACAAAACAAAAAACAACTTTAATCTGATTTTTCAGTTTGTTGTCTCTCTTGAACTTTGACCCTTTAGAATGTTAATTACATACTAAGCTTTGTCTTAGACTGGCACAGAGTCGCACAGAATCAGTAGTCACCCATTTAGATACTAATCATGCTCATAGCTGCTTAACTTCAGGGCTCAAAACATTGTTCTGTCATAATAACGAGACTGGAGTTAGAACTCCCTTACCACGGCGTAGTAAGGGTGTAAGTATTTAGGTTTTAATGTAAGGAAATATGTTAAATTAGAATAACTAACGAAATTAAATTAGAACGCATATAAAAAGTTTACACTAATTTTAATTATATTTTAATTGGTTTCTATATAAAATCATTCATAGAATTGATTTTAATGCATTGAAGAATAAAACAATGATATTAGAGATCACTACCACTAAGGAATTATTTATTAAAACCGGGTTTGTTAAAACCAGTATGCAAATAAATTGCACCATATATTATATAAAACTTTATTTCTTAATGATATATAAGACACATTGCAAGATTTGAAACGTACTAATAACATTGGCTGTTTTGAGGCAAATTTAACTCAAATTATTATAGAGATATCGTTAATGAATAAGACTTATTCTATGAATTAATAATTTTGACAATAAATCAAATACTTTTTGATAAGCTTACACAATTCCTGATGGTATCGTGACGTAGTTTCGGTTACAGACAGACAGATGCTGAATATCCATTATAATAAGATACATAATTGGATGGATAAC
>JALAJA010000075.1:125000-132980 GCA_023376005.1 Doryteuthis pealeii
ATATATATATATTTTTTTTTTTTGGGGGGGGGAGAATATGTGCGTAATTGAAGTCGTACCTAATTTTTGAAAATTAATTAATTAATAATTAATGAATTAGGTGGGCATACCTATTCAAATGTAAGGCTAATCAAATCGAGAAAAATCAATCTGTATGTACATTTCGGCCTATTAGGCCTCATCAGCAGAGCTATAGACAGGAAGACTGCTTTGTGTGTGATTCGAAATGAGGCCTAATAGGCCGAAATGTGCATACAGAGATTGATTTTTCTCGATTTGTTTAGCTTTACATTTGAATAGGTATGCCCGCCAAATTCATTAATTATTAATTAATTAGTTTTCAAAAATTAGGTACGACTTCAATTAAGCATATATTCTCCCAAAAATTGTCGGCTAAAAAAAGCCATATCAAAACACATCGTTTGTTTGTTTACTTCTCATACTGTCGTGTAGTAAAAGTCACCATAAGTGGAATATAACCTACTTCTAAACAGACGAACAATCTGGGGAGGGCCAGCTGGTGTAATGGTTAGAGTCCCCGCCTGTCAGCTTGACAGTCAGGGTTCGAATCACTGTCTATAGCTCTGCTGATGAGGCGTAATAGGCCGAAATGTACATACAGAGATTGATTTTTCTTGATTTGATTAGCCTTACATTTGAATAGGTATGCCCGCCTAATTCATTAATTATTAATTAATTAATTTTCAAAAATTAGGTACGACTTCATATATATATATATATATATATATATATATATATATATATATATATAAATTGTATGGGTTTTGCGTCTGCTTCATATATTTGATGTCAAGATTATGAAAAATACTGGATGTTTTTTTAAACATGAGAGGGTGGTGAAATTGATAATTCGAAACAATTAATGCTAAAGAAATACAATTGACTTACCTATTTCGTCTAGACTAATTGTGTATTTAAGATTTATATATAGCAACTAAGTCAGTCGCTGTCTTTCGGTTCAGAAATTATGTGAGCTAATCTTGAAAAAAAAAAAAATTAAATGCAGGATTCGGATTAGAATGTAATTTGGAAAACTAAAACAATACGTTGTTTGATGATTTAACGAAAGCAATACATATATATATATATATATATATATATATATCTTATTATAATGGAGATTGTGAGTTTTTCTGTCTGTAACCGAAACTATATTACTATACAAATCACAATTCCCTTTGTTATTTACATCACATTCTCCATGATTTTATTTTTTATTTAAAACCCAATTATTAATAAAATTGTTTTACATCATTAAGACTGTTTACCATATCTACATACCATTAACATGCAATTGTATTTATATATACAACAAAATAGCAGCTTACAGTGTGAATGGTAAGGCTAATTTGCATTTTGATATTAAAAATTTGATTTTAATAAATATATGCTTAGTATTATTGGTTTCTAACTGTTTGGTTTTATCCTATTGAATATGAGCATAAATCTCTTCAATAAATCTTAAAAGAAATCCCTTAACAAGAAAAAATAACTGTAATATTATTCTTTACTTCCTATTTAACTAAACAGTTTAATTAGGAAAATTTTCCAATGAAAGACGGAGTAACGGAAAATAATGGAAGAGTTAGTTCAAAGTTGTTCTATTTTTCAATCATACCCCTCTGTTCAAAATCTTTTTATCTACATTCTTATTCAGTTTCATTAGCCTTTCTAATTTAATATGATATTTTATTATAAAGTTTAACTAAAATACTTGCACCCGGAGGGTGTATATATTTGCTAGTATATATAATCGACATGGCTGGAGACCCACCATCTATCGGTCTGTGAAGGAATGTGAGTCCAACCGAATTAAACACCAAAAATTGAAGCGAGCTATTAGAGAGGGTGATTTTCAGTTCAGCAACATTCAACGTGGAGAAGAGTTTAAGAGTATGTCTCTCCACGACTGGCCTGGTGAGTCATCTGAGAAAACACAAGGATACAATGTCAAATGCTACTGGCACTCGAGTATGAAAAAAAAAAAGAAAAAATAAGAAAAGAACAGGGAATGGTCTTACTCGTACACAAGTTGACAGCCACCCCCATATATATAAATATATATATAGTGCCAGTTTATTTCAGTCGGTAGAGTGTCCGACTAGTATTCACAAGGTTCCTGGTTCGACACCGGCCCTCGCCAACTCAGCGTATGAGTAGTGCAGGTATCTGTGCGGTAAGGTATGGAGCTGATGGTAGGTGTGGCGCCACACCTCAGACGCTAAAAACAATCTTCGTAGAGTTAGTGAAAAGGGGATAGACACCCTCGTTGTCATGCTGATACCGAAGCTAAACAAACCACAGTTTTTTTTAAATCTTAACATTTTGACCGTCTGATGATTGCAAGTACGCATGAAACTGAAGTTACGGCATATTAAATCCTTAATATATAATCTCTGATTATATATATATACATATATATATATTATATATATATATATATATAATATATATATAAGGTGATTGAAAAGCAACTCCCAATTTTAAACTATTTTTCTTTATGCAGTTACATTTTTCTCAATTCATTAATGCATGTTCCTTTTTATGCAAGATGCTACTCCTCTTAATATTTGCTATTGTTGTTCGTGAATGGCCGGATAACAATTTTCCTGTGAGATTGATGTATGTGTGTTTGTGTGTGTGTGTGTGTGTGTGTGTGTTTATTAAGAGAGAGAAAGGGGTTAGAGAGAGCGACGCATATATATATATATATATATATATATATATATATATATATATATATATATATATATTAAGATATATATTTATATTAAGATAGATAGATAGATATATATTTTGTGTGTGTGTGTGTTTATTAAGAGAGAGAAAGGGGTTAGAGAGAGCAACGCGTATATATATATATATATATATATATATATATATATATATATATATATTTATATTAAGATAGATAGATATATATATTGTGTGTGTGTGTGTGTGTGTGTGTATTAAGAGAGAGAAAGGGGTTTAGAGAGAGAGCGACGCGTATATATATATATATATATATATATATATATATATATATATTAAGATAATAGATAGATAGATAGATGAGAGAGAGAGAGAGAGAGAGAGAGAGAGCGAGAGAGAGAGAGAGAGAGAGAGAGAGAGACGCGTATATTTTATATACATATATATATATATACATATATATATCCTATGTATATATATGTGCATATTAAGAGAGCGAGAGATTAGAGAGAAAGACGTTTATATATATATATATATATATATATATATATATATATATATGAACAGAAAAGAAAGAGAAAAAAAAGGCAAAAATGAAGCAAATGGTGTCGATTGACCGGATTTCGGACGACCGACGAAATCCGGTGACATAATGAAAACGAAAAAATGTCGGAGATCCCTATCTAATTCGCCACCGCAAATGGCAACACACTGATATCCAATTCCCCATTTATGTCGATAAATGGTGACATAACCCGCCTTTTTTTTCACAAAATCTCAGACACTCGGCATTCTCATCTTAGCTCGTTGAGCTCACAGGCGCGTGGCAGCACCTCCCTGACATGCTCAAAATACAATATATATATTTCCTAACCACTCCGCAGGAGCAGGATGTGACACAAGGTTAATTTCTTAAGCGGAGTTTAACAGGTTTGAATTCAGAGTTTTCCTTCTCCTAGACTGGTTACCTAGACAAGGTTAAAGAGCCCAGTCTGCCCTGTAATTTACCAAGAGGTGGAGGGAGAATTGGATTCATACCTTTCCCAAGGGTATTAGCGCTATGTGAAATTCAAGCAGCTTCGTCCAGGAATTGAACTCGGGTTGACGAGTCCATTTCCTACGACTCTAACCATTAGACCACGCGCCTCAAAATACAATATAAGAAAAATATACACCAGCAATCTGGAATCTCACGCCATTGCAAACTTGATAGTCATTTTTTTCAATCACCTAGATTTATTTTGTCAGTGGGTTACAGGCCTTTTGACCCATCGAGTCTCATATGGTTTTAAAACAAACGATAGTATATCTAATAGCATCCATTGAGGATCGAACTCACTGTAACGATGTGAGATCTAGATCTCTGGGTAATGTGGAGTCAACGTTTCATAGCCATTACTCATTACCTTTTTTTTAGCATACCTTCTATGAATAAAAGAACAGGACAATAATTGTATCATGTTTATTTAATTAAATATTCTATTATAAAAACATCATAGAATTTGTAAATGTGTGGGTAAAATAAATAAATTAAACCTAAAAAAAATTATCTTGAAATTATCTCTTTCAAAAGTAGCAGTTGATATTGGGATTGAATACAGCCTATCAAAATGTCTTTCAAAATAGTCTTTAAAAATACAGCCATTCAAAAGGCCTTTAGAAATACAGGCTATCAAAATGCCTTTCAAAATACAGCCATTCTAAAGGCCTTTAGAAATACAGCCTATCAAAATGCCTTTCAAAATACAGCCATTCTAAAGGCCTTTAGAATTACAGTCTATCAAAACGCCTTTCAAAATACAGCCATTCTAAAGGCCTTAAGAAATACAACCTATCAAAATGCCTTTCAAAATACAATCTTTTAAAATACAGCCATTCAAAATATAGTCTTTTAAAAATATAGTCTTTAAATTCATCGAAGATTAATAGTCGTCTATCTGGGTATCTACTATTCTGGATCGGAATAGCTGGGTAGCTGGGTTTTGCTGGGCTGGCATTCTCCACGTTCTTCGGGTCTTGAACTACTTGGTTTTTCTTGGGTTCTTTCCTTCTTTGTATCCGTTGATAGGTTTTAGTAACGAACACAAGACTTGTTGATGGTTTTTAGAGCTCATTTATTTTTCTCTAACTCAAGTAAAATTCCATCGAGGACAGACTGCATCTTCCGTCTGTCGTCTTCAAACACTCAACTCTTGCGGCCGTCTCCTTCGAACACCTCAGCATGACTCCCAACTTTTTCACTATCTCATTCACTCGTCGCACCGTTCCAACTTACACGTCTAACAAATTCCAGTTTCTTCCATTATTTTTCCACATTCGTCCCACATCAACTCATTGCTAACGTCATATAATGAATTCCACGTCTCCTTATTATTTTATACTTTCTACTTATGATCCATTTATCTTCGAGGCTAACTTGCTATTATAGTTCAACGAGGTGATCTCTTTAATATATTTAGGCAAAACGTCATATGGCACTCGGTGAGAATCAAACTCACTACTGAGTTGACTAGCGAGTCTTACCTTGGTATCTAACATACCACAATCAGATTCCATATATATATATATATATATATATTATATATATATATATATGTGTGTGTGTGTGTGTGTGTGAATTTGGGCAGCATTCTTTCATTTATACATGTATAATTAAATAAAAGACACATCCCCTGTTTAACAATTTTATTTTTGATCTTTTCAAGTTTTCTGGCCAACTTTTTGATGGCACTTCGAAGTGCCGAAAGTAGTCGGGACCTGAACTTTGGTGGACTTATCCATGAATTCCACCCAAATATTAAAAAGTTGGCCAGAAAACTCGAAAAGATCAAAAATAAAATTGTTAAACAGATGTGTCTTTTGTTTAATTCTCTCTCTCTCTCTCTCTCTCTCTCTCTCTCTCTATATATATATTATATATTATATATATAATATATATTATATATATATATATATGTGTGTGTGTTTGGACAGCATCTCTTCATTCAAAACAATTTGGTTTAAAAATAATGGAATCCTTATTATTTTGGAGTTTTAAAAAAAATTTCTTTTTTAATTTTTCTAAATTTTTAAAAATGTTATCATTATGAAAGAACTTAATGATTTGTTTTCATTTATAGACCAAGTACTCTCGGTTCTCTTCTGGACCATTATCAAGGCTGTGTTATCATTTGTTATCAATTGCCTAAATTATTGTTTTTTGTCCCTAAAGTGTCGCTAGATAATGTTAGCGGTTTATTTCGTAAGACTTAAATTATTATTTTTAAATATATTTAATATGCAGCCAAACGTGATTTATAATAAAAAGGTGTTCCATCTATTTAAGGCATTTTAGAATTTTATCGCTGGTTTTATGATTAATTCTATTAATATCGGATTGTATAAATTGTATTTATAAAGCATACTGTGGTTCTATGCCAGTCATGGTACTTGATAAGACGACTTAGTTCCATGACTACCACATGTGTCGCCGGCTAGTTGCTCTGTTGATACCTTCTGTGCCCACGTTGTGTTCTTTTGATTCACAGAACTGGAATCAATGCAACTTGGTCGGAGCGTCTTTGTGACAGGTCTGAAGATCAGTGGAAATGAACTGCCGTGGTATCTGGCTGATACCATGAAATAACATACTGTTATCACTAACAACAGTTTTATTATCATTTATAATGGAGAAGAATATGTTTTTCATACTAGGTCAGAGAGAAAAGACACGGTGAGGAGCTTTATCTGGTGTTTTGTTTTATGCTAATTATCATTGAGTAATTCAGCAAATGTGAACTGGATTGTGTCAGTTTCTTTTATCGGAGTTTTTTTCTTAGCGGAAGGGTCTATTTCTTTTAATGGCAAATTTCTTATTTCAGTAATTTTGAGGTCTCGTAGTTCTTTCCTCTGTTCCTCTGGTCGGATTGTCTTTTTACAATTCAGAGCGTCTTTTTATAGAAAGAATTGTAGGTTATTTCCTAGTTGAGTAACATGATATTACAGAGTGACCCAGAAAAAACAGAACCCAAATTATCTATTTTCCCATTAAACTAACCCTAAACCCCAGCTCTAACCCTAACCCTAAACCCTAACCCTAACCACCCCCAGTTGACTAACATGATATTACAGGGTGACCCAGAAAAAACAGAACCCACAAATTTTGTAATAAAACTGTTAATTTTAACTAGAGAGTTAGGGTTAGGGTTTAGGGTTATGGTTAGGGTTGGGGGTTTAAGGTTAGTTTAATGGGGAAATAAATAAATAATTTGAGTTCTGTTTTTTCTGGGTCACCCTGTAATATCATGTTGCTCAACTAGGAAATAACCGAATTGTAGATATTTTGCAATTATCACAAGGTTTACAAGTGCTATACCCCAGTCCCCCAACTCCCCAAATAAGTCTACCTCTTGATTTCTGACAGCCTTGGTAAACATATAACCTTAGTGGCCTGCAGTCACCTTTGCTTGTATCTGTAAACAAAATAAATAAAATAAAAATTCAGACAATATTTTGATTTTCCCACTTTAACAAAACCATTTCCTAAAAAATAATCACAATACACAGCCTTGATAATGGTTCTGAAGAGAACTGAAAGTACTTGGTCTACATATGTTAACTCTTTCGGACAAATCAGTAATTCATTTCATGATAACATACAAAATGTTACAAAAATTGAAATAAAAAATAAAAGAGTCCTGGAGACCTGAGGAAACTTTTTGTCACTCAGACTCCAGTGAAAGACCATCAGCTAACGCTGATGTGAAAAACTCAATAATAATAATAATAATAATAATAATAATCATCATCATCATCATCATCCGCCGCCGCCGCCATAATGGTTCAAAAGAGAACTGAGAGTACTTGGTCTACAAATGTTAACTCTTTCGGACAAATCATTAATTCCTTTCATGATAACATAAAAAAATGTTATCAAAATTGAAATGAAAGAAGAACGTTAGCCCTCACGCCATGGTTACTCTCCCACGTATGATGAACATGATTCCCTAACCTCTACACCTAGATTGGTTGAAATGGCATTAAAATCAACAAATAAATTGATCAATCATATTTAGCATAGTCTGCTACAAGGCCTTACGTGTGAAGCACCCTGTTCGGATCGAATATTACAACAGAAATAATAGTCTGCGAGATAAGCTTCCTAACCATTGCTCTACGGCGATGTGCGCGTTTATGAGAATAATTGTTCACTTAGCAGGCCCGTGGTATATCACATTAATGTTATTTATTAGCAACCGGTTTGATTACTGTTTACTTTAAGAGCTA
>JALAJA010000075.1:133080-154882 GCA_023376005.1 Doryteuthis pealeii
TTCTAACTGCTGAGACTTACTTACTATCCTTAAACCGGAAGACAGGGTCTTCTATGCCTTCCGGTTCTCACGATTTATCCCCGGAAGACAAGGTGAGAGTGAGGTCAAGCGCTGTCACTCACTCTCAAGGCCATCAGCTGCACTAATCGCCATTATGTTTCTATACTACCTTATATTATGGATCTAATAATTATGTAACACAATCCATGACATGCAACATGTCACTTTGGCCCTTATTTGTGCTAGATGGGCGGTCGGAGAAACCCCCTCCGATCAATTGGCTAGCTACTTCAAGCCCTGGCACCTATATGATTGTCCTGACCTTATTGCCCTTATGGCAAGCTTCCAACTATTTTTTAAATCATTTATGTGATAAAAAGTGGTGGTTGACGTTCTGAGTGTCCTGGGTATGACGTTAAACTGCATCTAATAGTGAAGTTTCAATTTTGGAGCTCTGGGGAGTGCGGAGTACCTCTTTACCACTAGGTCCACTCTGACCCGGTTTTTTGTTTGTAATTTTATATCTGTTCCTACAATTCCCTTTTCTCTATGTGATTGTCGTGGGCAAGATACGCGACATCATGCACGAAAGCATCCGCGATTTGCATGCGCGTGTTGTGGAGCAGTTTGGAAGCGTGCTGGGCCGAGGTGCGCTGATGCAAATCTGAAACTCTGCAGATTAACCAATCGGTTGCCTCGCCGTAGCCTATAAAATGAGTGTGCCGGAGGCTTGGGCAGTTGTTCGTAAACCGTGCGAGAAGTCTGTTCTGC
Organism: Doryteuthis pealeii; assembly: GCA_023376005.1. Classification (NCBI taxonomy): domain Eukaryota; kingdom Metazoa; phylum Mollusca; class Cephalopoda; order Myopsida; family Loliginidae; genus Doryteuthis; species Doryteuthis pealeii. The sequence goes on from JALAJA010000075.1 coordinate 133,852, forward strand.
CATGTCCGTGCGAAGGTTTTTAAGTCTTGGAAGTCTGTTCGAGAAGCGTTTACTGCCCTGTCCGTGCAACGGTTATACCCTAATTATCTATCAATTCCAATCAATCCCTGTCTGTCCATATCTCCATGTAAGTAAGTATTATAGATTTGTTGGAATATTTTTTGCATATAAGGTGTGCTAGCATTAGATTCTGCTTAGCACTGAGGAACATAGGATTCTGTTTAACACTGAGGAACAGGAGCATCATAGGATTCTGCTTAACACTGAGGAACGGGAGGATCATAGGATTCTGCTTGACACTGAGGAACAGGAGGATCATAGGATTCTGCTTGACACTGAGGAACGGGAGGATCATAGGATTCTGCTTGACACTGAGGAACGGGAGGATCATAGGATTCTGCTTAACACTGAGGAACAGGAGGATCATAGGATTCTGCTTAACACTGAGGAACAGGAGGATCATAGGATTCTGCTTAACACTGAGGAACAGGAGGATCATAGGATTCTGCTTAACACTGAGGAACAGGAGGATCATAGGATTCTGCTTAACATTGAGGAACAGGAGGATTCTGCTTAACACTGAGGAACAGGAGGAACAGGAGGATTCTGCTTAACACTGAGGAACAGGAGGAACAGGAGGATTCTGCTTAACACTGAGGAACAGGAGGAACAGGAGGATTCTGCTTAACACTGAGGAACAGGAGGATCATAGGATTCTGCTTAACACTGAGGAACAGGAGGATCATAGGATTCTGCTTAACATTGAGGAACAGGAGGATTCTGCTTAACACTGAGGAACAGGAGGAACAGGAGGATTCTGCTTAACACTGAGGAACAGGAGGAACAGGAGGATTCTGCTTAACACTGAGGAAACAGGAGGAACAGGAGGATTCTGCTTAACACTGAGGAACAGGAGGATCATAGGATTCTGCTTAACACTGAGGAACAGGAGGGACTGAGGAGGAGGATCATAGGATTCTGCTTAACATTGAACTGAGGAACAGGAGGATTCTGCTTAACACTGAGGAACAGGAGGATCATAGGATTCTGCTTAACACTGAGGAACAGGAGGATCATAGGATTCTGCTTAACACTGAGGAACAGGAGGATCATAGGATTCTGCTTAACACTGAGGAACAGGAGGATCATAGGATTCTGCTTAACACTGAGGAACAGGAGGATTCTGCTTAACACTGAGGAACAGAGGAACAGGAGGATTCTGCTTAACATTGAGGAACAGGAGGATTCTGCTTAACACTGAGGAACAGGAGGATTCTGCTTAACACTGAGAAACAGGAGGAACAGGAGGAACAGGAGGATTCTGCTTAACACTGAGGAACAGGAGGATCATAGGATTCTGCTTAACACTGAGAAAACAGAGGAACAGGAGGATTCTGCTTAACACTGAGGAACAGGAGGATCATAGGATTCTGCTTAACACTGAGGAACAGGAGGATCATAGGATTCTGCTTAACACTGAGGAACGGAGGATCATAGGATTCTGCTTAACACTGAGGAACGGGAGGATCATAGGATTCTGCTTAACACTGAGGAACAGGAGGATCATAGATTCTGCTTAACACTGAGGAACAGGAGGATCATAGGATTCTGCTTGACACTGAGGAACGGGAGGATCATAGGATTCTGCTTAACACTGAGGAACAGGAGGATCATAGGATTCTGCTTAACATTGAGGAACAGGAGGATTCTGCTTAACACTGAGGAACAGGAGGATTCTGCTTAACACTGAGGAGGAACAGGGAGGAACAGGAGGATTCTGCTTAACACTGAGGAACAGGAGGAACAGGAGGATTCTGCTTAACACTGAGGAACAGGAGGATTCTGCTTAACATGAGGAACAGGAGGATCATAGATTCTGCTTAACATTGAGGAACAGGAGGATTCTGCTTAACACTGAGGAACAGAGGAACAGAGGATCTGCTTAACACTGAGGAACAGGAGGAACAGGAGGATTCTGAGAACAGGAGGATCATAGGATTCTGCATTAACATGAGGAACAGGAGGAACAGGAGGATTCTGCTTAACACTGAGAACAGGAGGAACAGGAGGATTCTGCTTAACACTGAGGAACAGGAGGATCATAGGATTCTGCTTAACATGAGGAACAGGAGGATTCTGCTTAACACTGAGGAACAGGAACAGAGAACAGGAGGAGGAACAGGAGGATCATAGGAGCTTAACATGAGGAACAGGAGGATTCTGCTTAACACTGAGGAACAGGAGGAACAGGAGGATTCTGCTTAACACTGAGGAACAGGAGGAACAGGAGGATTCTGCTTACACTGAGGAACAGGAGGAACAGGAGGATTCTGCTTAACACTGAGGAACAGGAGGAACAGAGGATTCTGCTTAACACTGAGGAACAGGAGGATCATAGGATTCTGCTTAACATTGAGGAACAGGAGGATTCTGCTTAACACTGAGGAACAGGAGGAACAGGAGGATTCTGCTTCTGCTTAACACTGAGGAACATTCTGAGGAACAGAGGATTCTGCTTAACACTGAGGAACAGGAGGAAACACTGAGGAACAGGAGGAACAGGAGGATTCTGCTTAACACTACAGGAGGATTCTGCTTAACACTGAGGAACAGGAGGATCATAGGATTCTGCTTAACATTGAGGAACAGGAGGATTCTGCTTAACACTGAGGAACAGGAGGAACAGGAGGATTCTGCTTAACACTGAGGAACAGGAGGAACAGGAGGATTCTGCTTAACACTGAGGAACAGGAGGAACAGAGGATTCTGCTTAACACTGAGGAACAATCATAGGATAACATGAGGAACAGGAGGATTCTGCTTAACACTGAACAGGAGAACAGGAGGATTCTGCTTAACACTGAGGAACAGGAGAGGATTCTGCTTAACACTGAGGAACAGGAGGACATAGATTCTGCTTAAACACTGAGGAACAGGAGGATCATAGGATTCTGCTTAACACTGAGGAACAGGAGGATCATAGGATTCTGCTTAACACTGAGGAACAGGAGGAACAGGAGGATTCTGCTTAACACTGAGGAACAGGAGGAACAGGAGGATTCTGCTTAACACTGAGGAACAGGAGGATTCTGCTTAACACTGAGGAACAGGAGGATTCTGCTTAAAGCAGATCAAAATGACCACAAGAATCTTAACAATATTGCATATCGTTATCCCGTAAAATTTTAATGAAAAGTCAATTTTCTTCTAAACCAGAGACACCAGGCCTTTATCATTTCTATTGGAACATTCTAGATTAAAAAGCAATACTATTAGATATTATCTATTGCCAAAAACTCTACAACATTGAAATTTTCTAACAAAAATGAAATAGCGTAATGTTTTTTTTACAATTTTTCTACATATTCATATTTTTGGTTTCAGCGTAGAAGAGTGATCATAAATAATACATAATAATATCCGTTTGGATTGTGGAATGTGGAATATTTCGCTAAAAATAATAAAACAATGTTAACTGTTTTAGAAGATTCTTTTTATTAAGAATTATTTGGATGTACTTATTAATGGACGATAATATGTATGTATGTATGTATGTATGTATAGGTATTATTTATTAGCGTCCACGAAAGCAACTGACGTTATTTGCGGTCCCGAATGTGACATTAAGAAAAGATCTTCAAATAAACACCATGGGATCTAATTTGACAGCCTGATGATTGCGACCTAGCAAGACAACCTGGGTAGCTGTATATAATAAGCATTTATTTTTAAAAACTCAACAAATTAAATAAATAAATATATATTATATATACCAACGACTCTAACCATTACACTACACGCCTCCTAAAATGTTTAGCCACACTGAAGAGACTTGATAAGTCGAAACACGTGTCTGTGGATGACTATATATATGCTCCCCATCCACCTGGGGTTGAGCACTCTGGGGGGGGGGGATTTCGCTGATGACCGCCAACTAAAAGCGTAAACGCAACGCTCTCCTATATAAGGGATGGAGCACTCTACAACGGCCTTTACATACAAAGCGATGTGTGTATTAAAACAGTTAAAATCCCCTTCGCATTTTGTAGGTGATGACAGTCTGATGGTTAAGGTGTCTGACTGACATTGAACCGATCGGATTTCCATCCCACCTGTAGGTAGCTTATAAATGTCTAGCCACACTGAAGAGTCGAAACACGTGTCTGTGGATGTCTATATATACAATAATGAAGACAATTGTAAAAGAGATTTTATAAACACTGGTCTTCATCAGAGCACATATACATTGAATGAAAGAAGGAAGAAAATTTAACTGTTAACAATATATGTGCTCTGAAGACCGGTTTTATAAAGTGCCTTTTTGCAATTGTCTTTTAATTTTAAAATGATTTCAATTTAATTACACTTTATAAACCCCACAGGTTGAATCATATCTGTTAGCATAATATCTAATATTTGTTTTCTATTTCTTTTCATCATACTGTCGGACTTATTCCAATATATATATATATATTCGTAGGTGGGATACCAGGTAATTTGGTATTAAGATTATTCTAAGCTGGTCCTTTCTTCCAACGGTAAAATGTTAGAGTTCAGGTTCGAGTTGAGAGCTCGGTGTTTATTTTTTTTATAAACAGAGCAACTGACGACTGGAAAAGACACGGATCCAAATAATGAAGAAGAATTACTGTGTTATTCAATAACACATGCCTGAATATATATATATATATATATATATATATATATATTTCAAGAAAAAACTTAAAAATCGGCTATTATGCAGTTATGGTACCCTTTCCACTGATAGGTGTCTGAATATACCCATGAGTTTCATCAGACCGAAATCTTTATTGTTTCAATAAAGATTGCGGTCTGATGAAACTCATGTGTATATTCAGATACCTATGAGTGGAAATGGTACCATAACTGCATAATAGCCGATTTTTAAGTTTTTCTTTACTAATTATATATATATATATTTTTTTTTTCAGGCATGTGTTATTGAATAACACGGAGTACTACTTCTTCATTATTTGGATCTCTTTTCCAGTCGTCTGGCGATCTTTCTGGTGTTTGGATCCAATTGAAATTGGATATTTCCCATACTGTTAGCCCGAGCGCTTTCGACTGTTTCTTCAGTCATCATCATGGGGTATATGAGTTGGTTTTAGTTTGTTTTTTATGTCTTTTATTTGTTTTTTTTTATTAAATTTGCAGAGTCTATTATTTTTCGAGGGTAGCAAGTTAAGTGTGTTAGTTATTAAAGATAGTTAATATGTTATGTTCGACGTTGAATCCTATTTTATTGATGTTAGGTTTTCAAATTTTTTTATGCATATTGCTTCAAGAATATGTAGGCCATTCATATTGTTATTTTTATACATAATTATATATACTAGCAAATATATGCACCCTCCGGGTGCAAGTATTTAAGTATTAATGTAATGAAATATTGTATTAAATTAGAAAGTCTAATAAGAATGCAGATAAAAAGATTTGAAACAGAGTGGGGGTATAATAGAAAAATAGAAATGAAACTTACTCTTCCATCACTGCCGTCTTTCATTGCAAAATTTTACTATTTAACTATTTAGTTAAATTAGGAAATAAAGAATAAAATTACACTTATTTTTTCTTGTTAATGGATTTCATTTAAGATTCATTGAAGAGATTTTTGCTTATATTCATTAAAATAAAACCAAACAGTTAGAAATCAATAATACTAAGCACATATTTAATAAAATCACATTTTTAATATCAATATGCAAATTAGCCTTCCCATTCACACTGTAAACCACTATTTTATTGTATATATAAATACAATTGCATGTTATTTGTATGTAGATATGGACAACACTAATAAAAAGGTGAAGCAATTTTATCAATGATTGAGGTTTAAATATTAATAAAATCAGGGAGAATGTAATGAAAATAACAAAAGGAATTGTGACTTGAGTAGTAATATAGTTTCGGTTACAGACAGAAAAACACACAATCTCCATTATAATAAGATATATATATATATATATAATTCGGCCCTCCATGTTGCCCACCCAAATGTAAGTCTCCATTTTTTTCTAACTTCCTCCTTTGTCAATCTCCTAGGCTGATCTGATGTCTGCAACAGTTGCATCTTTTCTTCCGACAAAAAACATCTCCATGCCAACAGAAATATACTTATCTCTTTTGATATAGAATCGAATAAAAAAATGTCCACAGTCGGAATTCTAGGTGAGCGAGTACAAACACTCGCGCGACGCGTATGTGTGTCTGTGTAATCCTAACATGTGGCACATGATGGCGAGATTTATATTAGAGCACTAAGAAGCGCGTGGTGTAATGGTTAAAGTCATGGGAAATGGACTCGTCGCCCCGAGTTCAAATCCTGGATGTGGTAATTGCATTTCACTTAGCGCTAATACCCCTGGAAAGGTATGAATCCTACTCTCCCTCCAGCTATGGATAAATAGTAGGGCAGACTGGACTCTTTAATCTTAGTTAGCCAACCGGTCTAGGAGAAGGAAAACTCTGAATTTAAACCTGTTGAACACCGCTTAAGAAATGTATATATATTAGGGCAATATACTTTTTTTTATTTTTAAAGAAATTGCATTTCTTTAACTTTTTTTTATAATAGTTAAGATGATGTTTTTACAGTTATATATATTGTATTATTACAGTTATTATATTATTATAGTTAAGATTATTATCATCATTATTATTATTATTGTATAATAGTTAAAATTATATTATAGGGCCAGGTTATCTCAGTCGGTAGAGCGTTTGGCTAGAAACCACAAGGTTCCTAGTTAGATACCGGCCCTCGCCAACAGCGTATGAGTAGCACAGGGATCTGTGCGGTAAAGTAAGGTGCTGATGGTAGGTGTGGCGCACCACCTCAGACACAAAAACAATCTCCTTCGTCTCAGGCTAGTAAAAAGGGGATCGTTGATTGGCTGATACCGACTTTAGGCCACCCCGACGACTTATTATTCAGAAATTGAATGTAATGGTACTATTTAAGTTCGAACTTGGTTACTACGGTGTCGCAGTCCAGCACGTTACCTACTGCGCCTCCTCTTTTTTAGAATATGCTATCTCTGTATCTCTGAAGCGACAGAGATGGAGAAGTGAATTGACGAACACAAGAGCAATTGACTTGGGTGTAGTCTGAAGAATTTCACGCAAGCATAAAATGAAATTAGGCAGGAGGTCAGGCGAGGTCACGGTGTCAGATGCGGGTAGGGGCCAACTGCTTAATTCTTTACGAATATTCAATGATAAAAACATTTCGTGCGGTTTGTTTGTCTTCCTCAATTGCACGGTACGAATGATGGCGGAGATATTTTTGGCGGGTCCGGGAGGCGCGTAAAAGTGTGTGAGTTTGCGTGTGGGGGAGGGGGAGGAGGATGGGAGAGGATCGTCGCAGGGTGGGAGGAATGGCATTCTGTGCGATCGCTGCGTTTTTTCTCGACATTTCTTCTGTGTGGTGTACAGGTCTTTCGTTCTTATCCACATTCTCTCTCTCTCTCTCTCTCTCTCTCTCTCTCTCTCTCTCTCTCTCATTATTCCCCAACTGTATTCTTCATGATTATATCCCTCACTCACTTTATCTAAGCCTGTTTCTATCTATCTCAGTCTGTCCATATATATATATATATGAGGAGTAGAGGATTGAGTAAACGTGACAAAATGTGGTTGAAAATAGAGGAAAATGCGGCTAAAACAGTACAACTAAATTCAAAATAAATTTGACAAAGCTTCCTAAAATACTGAGGCGAAATATCATTTGAATTTAGTTGTCTTGTTTTATCCGCATTTTCCTCTATTTTCACATACACATATACATATATATGTATTGGTAGCTTTTCCTAGTATTGGAGAATTGAAAATGAAGTGCTTGTTTACGGATATAGTTTATTTATTTATTATAGTGTTCAATACTTTTAAGGTGCAATTGTTACTATTGGTTTTAAAGTAGCATGTTAGCCACTTATCGTCAAGGCGTGGCTGAGGGTCTTAGTATCCTGGGTATGAGGTTAAACTGTTTCTAATAGTAAAGTTCTAATTCTGGGAATGTGGAATCCCCCCTTAGCGCCATTGTTCATAGGAGTAGTAATTCTTTCTTTGATGTTGGACTGTTTTGCTTTTATTTAGCAGTAAATGAACTAATAACATATAAGACGCAATTTTTTTTCATAAAATAACTGAATATTCTGGCTTCTTAGAATATACCTTAAATGAATTAAATTATATTTTTATTTTATTTTGATGCTATAAGTTTTTGTCTCAGCCATTTAGCGGAAGACATAGAATAATCCAATATTGAGAGAGAAAAAAATAAGCGAACATTATCTAACTCTTTCCATAACTTTCCATAAATTTGCCATGAGTAATATTTGTCTATCTATCTATCTATCTATCTACAAGGTTTGTCTAAAGAGTATCGAGAGTTTTTCTACTTTTTGACACACGTTGTATTCTGAAAAAAAAAAACAGTTCCATTTATTATGTTTTTATACAAGGCGTGTCAAAAAAGTACAAAGTTTAAAGCTGTATTTACCAACATAGAAATGAAGAATGAATGGAACGTTATTTACCCCTTTTAGAAGGGGTAAATAGATAAAAGATATCAGTATCAAAAATGTGTTTAAAGAAATTGAGTTTGAATAAAAAGAAAAAGATTGATTACTCATTAAGAATGTATAAAACAAAATGTCTTCGGTATAAAATAAGCCAACAAGGGTTGACATGCCATATAATCCAACCAACCGATCACACATGTCACTTTCAACATCTGATATCACAAATGTATACATTATGAAAGAACCTTTGGATAGGACAACATCAACTTCCCAACGAGAATGAATAAGACAATTGAATACCTAACAAGAATGAATAAAACAAAACTGTCTTCGGCATAAAATAACCCAATAAGGGTTGGCATGCCGTAAAATCTAACCAATCGACCATCCTAATAAGGTGCCTGATTGCGTATGTTACGTTATGGGCCTGACGTAGAACCGTGAGTGTGGTGTGATTTGTGGATTAGTACGGAAAGTTTTAGTCGGGAACTCTGGAGAACGGAAAAGTTTAAGTGATGATTTGGCGTGGTTTGGTTGGCTAAGTGGCAGAGAGAAGTGAGAGGTCAGAGTGTAAATTGAGTCTGAGAGAATGCATTATGGGGGCAAGGCATTAAATGTCTTCTGGTAATTTGGGGGAAGTAAAATACTCATGAGTGAAAAGAAGCGACATTGTGTTATTACAAAAATATCCCAATGGAACAAGGCAAGATAACCCTCAGCACCAAGTTGGTTCCAGACTCCATAACATCATAGAACTTCCAACAACTGAACAGCAGCCCAGCAACAAGGATTCCACCCTCTCCGATGTAGTACCGGTACAGAAATAAGTATATAAAATATTTCTTTATCCACACACCATTCGTCCATTTGAAGTAAGAGCCGGGGACGCGCATCATCTCTCCAATTCGGAAATGAGTGCAAGATGTAACGAAGAGTTGACACGTCATCATCACAGTCCATTCCGACTAGGAGAGAGTACAGTAACAAACCCTTAACACATCTCAGCCAGTTCGACAAGGAGAGCGTAGTGTTACACGTAAGAGGAACATCTCAATACTGGATGTATTAGCTCGCTAATGGTGTCTGGTGCTAGAGACTTGCATTTGATACTTAGGATCCTCCTAAGACAAGCTTGACTCAGAAGAATACGAAGATACAGATATAAAACGTTCATAGAGATTTAAAACTTATTTATTAAACTCGTTTTTCTCGATGAAAGGTAACATAACAGATGGCAACACTAGGCAAAATTTACTAAATACAAAAAGAAAATAAGTTAAGCAACGATGATCCTTTAAATGGGTGACCACTTAGTAACAGAAGGTTCTGTAAGCAATAATAATAATAATAATAATAATAATAATAATGATATAATGTTGATTAACAAAAAAAAAAAAAAAAAAAAGACATGTCAACTGGTGGACTTTGCGGTTCCAGCAGATCAAAGTGTGAAGCTGAAGGAAAATAAAAAGATGGATAAATACCTGGACCTTGCCAGAGAATTGAAAAAGCTGTGGAATATGAGAGTGAAAGTGATACCAATTGTAGTTGGTGCACTTGGAACGGTCCCAATAAATTTGGAAAAGACGGGAGGATCTGGAAATCAGAGGAATAATTGAGACCATCCAGACTACTGCACTGTTGCAATCGGCTAGAATACTCAGAAGAGTCCTGGAGACCTGAGGAGACTTGTTGTCACTCAGACTCCAGTGAAATACCATCAGCTGACGCTGATGCGAAAAACTCATAAATAATAATAATAATAATAATAATAATAATAACACCACCACCACCACCACCAACAACAATAATAATAATAATAATAATAATAATAATAGTAAATGTAGGGTGTGTGGAAACAAAGATGAGACGATCAACCATGGATTAAGCGGCACTCCACCTCAGATGCAAAAAAAAAAAAAAAAGAATCGTCAACTGTGTAGACTTTTGTGGTCCCATCAGATCACAGGATGAAGATACAGATATATATATATTTACCAACCCTCCGCACGAGCAGGATGCGACACAAGCTCAATTTCTTAAGCAGAGTTTAAAAGGTTTGAATTCAGAGTTTTCCTTCTCCTAGACTGGTTACCTAGCCATGGTTAAAGAGTGCAGTCTGCCCTGCTATTTACCCATAGCTAGAGGGAAAATTGGATTCATACCTTTCCCAAGAGTATTAGCGCCATGTGAAATTCCAACAGCTTCGTCTAGGAATTGAACTCACGTTGACGAGTCCATTTCATACGACTCTAACCATTAGACCACGCGCCTCCATAACATGAAGATACAGATATAAGGGTTAAGTTAATACAGTTCTAAGTGACAATCTGTAGGTTGCACGTTCAATCCTGACTACGGGCGATAATAACAGCATACTTAACACAGCTTAACATTTGTACCCGCTCATGATTAACGGAATGGGAACAATCTACACCAATGAAGGGTTTCGTTCGAAGTTCCGTGATGGCTCCAGATTCCGACATGAAGGTCCCCGAGTTTTCGACGCGTATAGACTTCATATTTTCGATTTGCCATTCAACAAGCTTGGCACGAGGCTAGTGAGAATTGAGCTCACCTACAATGGTCTGTTTGTTTAGCTCGCTAACCATTACAAGGTGTGTCATAAAAGTGCAGAGTTTTAAGCTGTATTTACCAAGATAGAAATGAACAATGAATGGAACATTAATTTTTTCAGAATACAAGGTGTCATAAAAGTGCCGAATTTGAAGCTGTATTCACCAAGATAGAAATGAACAATGAATGGAACGTTAATCTTTTTCAGAATACAAGGTGTGTCATTAAAGTGCCGAATTTGAAGCTGTATTTATCAAGATAGAAATGAACAATGAATGGAACGCTGATTTTTTCAGAATACAAGGTGTGTCATAAAAGTGCAGAGTTTTAAGCTGTATTTACCAAGATAGAAATGAACAATGAATGGAACGTTCATTTTTTGAGAATACAAGATGTGTCATAAAAGTACCGAGTTTTAAGCTGTATTTACCAAGATAGAAATGAATGATGAATGGAACGTTGATTTTTCGCAGAATACAAGGTGTGTCATAAAAGTACCGAGTTTTAAGCTGTATTTACCAAGATAGAAATGAATGATGAATGGAACGTTATTTTTTTTTAGAATACAAGGTGTGTCAAAAAGTACAAAAAAGCTCGATACTTTTTTGACACACCTTGTATATCACGGAAGGCAGACATTTATTACGCTTAACTGCGTGCGGCAAAAGGCTAAATGAACAAGATTAAGTAGGAGAAAGATTTTGTTAAGATAATATTCTTCATGGGGCAATGGCTGGAGGGGGGGGGCTGTATGATGTAAAATCCTGATTCGAAATGCTGGCCTTTAATCTAGACTTGAACATCAACTTGAACTGGCGCCAGTGAGGAGAGTGCAAATGTCTGGGACGGGAGGCAAACACTTCTTTCATAGTTCGGTGACATTTTTTAAAAGTCTTATTCTCATGTTGGCGGTCCATCACTTAGAATCAATTGTGACATATACTATAGATAGGTAGATAAAGTGAGAGAGAGAAAAAAATTTTGAGAAAAAGGAAAGAGGTATAAAAATTGATGAAACACATGCACACACGAACACACACATACACACACACACACACACGCACACACGTATGCACGCACGCGCACACACACACACATATATATAAAGAGAGAGAGAGAGAGAGAGAGAGAGAGAGAGAGAGAGAGAGAGTTTGGGTAAAAAAGAGATAAAAAATAAATGTATGTGGGTTTGTATGTGTGTGTGTGTGTGTGTGTGTGAGAGAGAGAGAGAGAGAGAGAGAGAGAGAGAGAGAGAGGTGGAGGGGGAGAAAGACAAAGAGAAAGAGAAAGGATGGATAAGAAATAAATGTGTGTGGGTTTTTTTAAGAGAGAGAGAGAGAGAGAGAGAGAGAGAAAAGAGAGAGAGAGAGAGTTTGGGTAAAAAAGAGATAGAAAATAAATGTGTGTGTGTGTGTGTGTGTGTGTGAGAGAGAGAGAGAGAGAGAGAGAGAGAGAGAGAGAGAGAGAGAGAGAGAGATTAGAAATGTTTTACAATTAGCCCTGGTGTTTCTGTTTTTGTTTTTGCTCTTTTTTCCCCCTCTTTTGCCATCCATGTTTTAACGCCTTTTTTTTCAAACCCTAATCTCATTCGACTCGTCTTTAGGGGCCATCAAATCCTGATTGGTGTTAATCAAATAAAGACCACCGCTACAAATTGGCCATTTTTTATGGTCGGGAAAGATAGGAATGCTGACTTTCTTTCTTTCTTTTCTTTTTGCTTTTCTTTTCTTTCTGCCTTTCTTCGTCCTTCTTTCTTTCTTTCTTTTCAATATATTTTTTTTATATCTGTATTCTTTTCTACCGTCGTGCACACTTCTTTTCCATTCTTTCTTTCTTTCTTTCTTTCTTTCTTTCTTATCATGTTAAAACTTCTGTATTTCCTTCTTTCTTTCATCCATTAATTCTTTCTTTCTTTTCATGTGAAACTTCTTTCTTTCTTCGTCTTTCTTTCTTTCTTTCTTTCTTTCTTTCTTTCTTTCTTAGCATGTTAAAACATCTGTATTTCTTTCTTTCTTTCTTTCATTCATTAATTCTTTCTTTCTTTGCATGTGAAACCTATTTCTTTCCTCGCCTTTCTTTCTTTCTTTCTTTCTTTCTTTTTCTTTCTTTCTTAGCATGTTAAAACTTCTGTATTTTCCTTCTTTCTTTCATCCATTAATTCTTTCTTTCTTTGCACGTGAAACTTCTTTCTTCTTCGTCTTTCTTTCTTTCTTTCTTTCTTTCTTTCTTTTCTTTTTTGAAGACATAACTTCTCCCTTTGTTTCCTTTGAAGTTGTCTCTTCTCTCTTTCTTTCTTTCTTTCTTTCTTTCTTTCTTAGCATGTTAAAACTTGTGTATTTCTTTCTTTCTTTCATTCATTAATTCTTTCTTTCTTTGCGTGTGAAACTTCTTTCTTTCTTCGTCTTTCTTTCTTTCTTTCTTTCTTTCTTTCTTTGGAAGACATAACTTCTCCCTTTGTTTCTTTTGAAGTCGTCTCTTCTTTCTTTCTTTCTTTCTTTCTCTCTCTCTTTCTTTCTTTCTTCCTTCGCATGTTAAAACTTCTGTATTTCCTTCTTTCTTTCATTCATTAAATATTTCTTTCTTTGCGTGTGAAACTTCTTTCTTTCTTCGTCTTTCTTTCTTTGGAAGACATAACTTCTCCCTTTGTTTCCTTTGAAGTTGTCTCTTCTTTCTTTCTTTCTTTCTTTCTTTCTTTCTTTCTTAGCATGTTAAAACTTCTGTATTTCTTTCTTTCTTTCATTCTTTCATTCATTAATTCTTTCTTTCTTTGCATGTGAAACTTCTTTCTTTCTTCGTTTTTCTTTCTTTCTTTCTTTCTTTCTTTCTTTCTTTCTTTGGAAGACATAACTTCTCCCTTTGTTTCCTTTGAAGTTGTCTCTTCTTTCTTTCTTTCGTTCTTTCTTTCTTTCTTAGCATGTTAAAACATCTGTATTTCTTTCTTTCTTTCTTTCATTCATTAATTCTTTCTTTCTTTGCACGTGAAACTTCTTTTTTTCTTCGTCCTTCTTTCTTTCTTTCTTTCTTTCTTTCTTTCTTTCTTTCTTTGGAAGACATAACTTCTCCCTTTGTTTCCTTTGAAGTTGTCTCTTCTTTCTTTCTTTCTTTCTTTCTTTCTTTCTTAGACCTCCCTCAATCTTGTTCCTTTATATCTTAGTCTTCTTTTTTTTGTTTAAAGATTTCGCCTTCGCGCGCCCGGTGGCCAAAGATATGAACGCAGGGGCACGAATGTCGCGAGAAAGACGCGAATGGCGTGTCGTCTTCGAATTGTACCGTGACTAGCACCGGTTGACGGGAATTCTAAGATAGTAGAACCGTAACGCCCTCGACAACTTCACTCCTCTGCACCCCCCTTTTCATTACAAGAGATTTTAAGCGTTGGGGGACATAGGGGTAGGGAAAGTGAGTACATCGCGAAAAAATGCGTACGTAGATAAATCTGTGTTTTATATTTAAGGGTATAAAAAAAAGAAAATAAAGTTCACGCATGCGTGCACACACGCAGGCACACACTCACGCACGCGCATACACGCACAAGGTACAGTGATGCTGATAGATTTTTGATTTAGTTTGTCCTGGGACGCACATATCTGGTTTGGATTAGTCCCCGGGAAAATTTATGGGTACCAACTAAAGCCGTCTAACTCCTACCTTATAACCTATCTTGTGTAATTCGTTTCTAAGAAACTATTGAAAGGTATATACAGTTAGATTGAAATGGTGAAAGAAAAAAAAAGAAGAAAAATGCTGGGACGCATGGATATGATTTTACTGCGTCCTTTTAGATTTTTGTGCGTCAGGGACGCAGGACGCGTACCTATCAGCATGACTTTCTGAAGGTACGTTGTGAAAGTAGGCGGGGTGGCCTATTGTCGGTATCAGTCGGACAGCGAGGGATTCTGTTCCCTGTTCACTAGTGCTAGATCAGGGAGTGTACAAAAACGTACATCGACTAGCTCTGCATGGATACTCGATGCTGTGCAGAGGACCTGCCAGGAACAATGGTCGTTAGAGACGGAAGGCAAGGAAGAGTCATGGAGATCTGGGCTTTTGGCACGACTTGATGATTATGATATATATATATATATATATATATATATATATATATATATATATGGTAAACTATAGACACGTGTTTCGAGGTATCACCTCTCATCAGTATAGTTATACGGTTTTTAGCAGCTGCCTCTGGCTGGGTTCGAGACCCGAACGAACTTACGCTCCCCAAGCCTCTTACCCACACATCCACAGTCAGTCGCCAAGTATAGCAGGCTATTTAATCGCTATATTTCTAAGGGGAAATGACCTTCACCTAGAGTTCTCAAACTTTGTAAACAAAGTGAGATTTGGCTGAGCCGAATACGGTAAATCTGCAATTATATACCTCCTAAAAGAGTGCTCTACCGAAATTGGGAGCGTATAATAGGGTAAACTATAGACACGTGTTTCGAGGTATCACCTCTCATCAGTATAGTTATACGGTTTTTAGCAGCTGCCTCTGGCAAACAATCATTGATCCACTGATCTTTAGGATGATTATATATATATATATATATATATATATATATATTGTAATTGTCCTATTTTTTGTTCGACCTGTTGAAAGGGATTATAGAATACACCGACTGCACCTCTGCAGAAGGGAAATCATTCGAATGGGACCACTTGCTGGTTGTGGGTGGTGACTCATGATGCTTAAGGACGAAATCCATCTTTGCCCTTATAGAAGAAGGAATGACTTACCGGTAAAAATATATTGAGTTGGTCTCAATATTTGGTTGGTTCAAGTGTTACTCGGATAAGTCAGCGTTAAAACAAATATAAAGTGCTCAATACGTAAGTAGAGCAGATTTAACCCTGAAGATCCTTATGGTGAAACTCGAGTAGGTTATTACTGTACACACTTTAATAATGATTATATATATATATATATATATATATATATATATATATATCCTAAAGATGAGTGGATCAATGATTGTTTGCGAAACACCTTTTCCTGTTTAGTTTAATGACACAAAATTCATACTAAAATATTCCTTAGTTCTAGGATTGAGTTATGTTTGAAAAAAAAAAATTTTAATTGGTTCTAATTAGTTGTAATTTGTAATTACAACAAAAACTAACCCGTCTCTTACTCACATTCTGTCTGTTTCTTCCCCCAGTTTATGTATATCTTGATTCCCTCCTTGTTATATAAGTTAGTTTCTCAGTGAGTGTAAAGAGAAAGATATTTGTATGTTAAGTTTAATAAGCATCCAGCATTAGGTCAAACATTTCCTTTCTTAGAAATCTTACAAAATGATTTTAATGTTTTTTTAAAAATTTTCCGGCTGTATTTATTTAAAAAATTCAAATTCGCTTTGCAAACTTACTTTTTCCTAATCTATATATCAATATTCTTGTTCCTTAATCTTCCGACTGTTATCATCTTGTAACACCCTCTGGTTAAAAATGAGACCGTCCAAATTGTCGACGATGAAATGCAAAAATGTAAATGTTGCTTATCTGACGAGTTGTTATTCCTTAACTTATGAGTGTCACCCCTCAGCTAAATAATGGACCATTTCATTTTATTATAAAGAATGGACCATTCCATTTTTATAATAACGAAAGAAAGGTAAGAAAAAGGACATACTACACCGAAAAATATAGAAAGCTAGAAAGAAAGAGAGTAGTGGAAAGGTAGAGAGAGGGTAGGCGCGCGGAAGCGTTAACGCTATGTTTCAATCGAATATAATGAAAATATGAAAAGAATGAAAAAAGGAAAATAAGAGGATGAGAGAGTTAAATAATTTATATACTTTTTACACATTGAACTATTTAGCAATAGCTCTTAAGTAAAAATATGAAACGTTTCAATAATTAAAACATCATAATGTGGTATGTCTACAGGTCCTGTTAGTCCCAATTATCTACCCAGAGCTCAATAGGTGACCCAACGGGTCGCATTTTCTCTCTCTCTCTCTCTCTCTCTCTCTCTCTCTCTATATATATATATATATATATATATATATATATAGTCATCCATAGACACAGTGTTTCAACGTTTACGTCTCATCAGTGTGGCTAGTCTTAACAGCTACTTCTTGCCGGCAACGAAACCCGATTGAATTTTTATCAGTCTGATTCCTTTACCACTCGGCCATCGGTAGCTGCCAGTAAGATGCGACAATTTAACTGATAATTACATACGTCCGGATATGTATGTTACGATCGCCAGAGAACTCAAGTTTGTAAACAACGGACGAGTAATACCTTTTTGGCTAAGCGGTGAAAGTTCGTCAAAGTCTCCTCTAGAGAGCTCTACCGGGTTTTGTGAGATAGTGAAAATCACCTAACATTAACTGGCTACTACAAGACAAACCAGTTACATCAGATGTCTCATCACTGACAATCCTAATTGTGTTGCGTGGGGGTAGGATGGCGGGGGAGGAACATTTTTTTTTCAAGGTTTTCCCCATTTCCGTTTGTTGAAGGTCAACCAGACCGTTGTTGGTCTTCTCGTGACATTTCATCACGTTTGCTATGCGAACACCACCCGTACACTTGTCCTTTGCCTAAGATTTCTTCGCTCAACAAAAAACTTCGGGAAGACATCGCATCGCCTAAGTGGGTGTTGTGGACTAGCCTAGCTTACCTTTCGTAGAGTTTAATGGAAGCGCGTGGTATAATGGTTAAAGTCATGAGATGGACTCATCGTCCCGAGTTCAAATCCTAGACATGGTAATCGCATTTCACTTAGCACTAATACCCTTCGGAAAGGTATGAATCCTACTCTGCCTCCAGCTATGGATAAATAGTAGGGCAGACTGGGATCTTTAACCTTGGTTAGGCAACTGGTCTAGGAGAAGGAAAACTCTGAATTCAAGCCTGTTGAACTCAGCTTAAGAAATTGACCTTGTGTCACATCCTGCTCATGCGGAGGGGTTGGTAAATATATATAAAACAAGTTTAATAAAATTTGAATTGTACTCAAAGAGTCATTGTCGGTCTGAAGGCATAATCAAGATCTCTTCGCAGGAGTTAGCTGATTGTGCTGCAATATCACAAATGGTATAGAAAATATGGGTTGCCCTCCCCTGACAGGGGCTGAAATCTTCAGAACAGTAAAAGTACACTTGTCCTTTGCCTAAGATTTCTTCGCTCAACAAAAACTTCGGGAAGACATCGTATCGCCTAAATGGGTGTTGTGGACTAGCCTAGCTTACCTTTCGTAGAGAGTAAATGAACTTGTCCAGGACTATTTGTTTTGCTGTTTTAGAAGATTTCCTGAGCCTGCTTCGGAGCGCTTCAGCCTCCGAAGTAGCTAGGGAATAAAATTAACAGCATCGATCCCAGGGGGCTATCCCTCCAGGCAATACCTGCCCCCTTGATTTAAAGGGGCAGGGCTGGGTTTATTGCCCAGCGCCTGAGGCGCCCCCTTGAGGGGGGAATGCCAAAGGGATCGACGCAATTTTTGTTCTTTCCCACCCATGAGCTTCGGCTTGTGGGTGGGCCCACATTAAAACAAGGCCTTGTGCCCAGTCCACACAAGGGGGGTATGAGACAAATATCCCTGCCCCTTTGATTTAAAGGGGCAGGGCTGGGTTTATTGCCCAGCGCCCGAGGCGCCTCCTTGAGGGGGAATGCCGAGGGGATCGATGCAATTTTTGTTCTTTCCCACCCATGAGCCTCGGCTTGTGGGTGGACCCACATTAAAACGAGGCCTTGTGCCCAGTCCACACAAGTGGGGTATGAGACAACTATCCTTCGGAGCGCTTCGGCCTCTGAAGTGGCTAGGGAATAAAAATAACATCATCGATCCCAGGGGGCTATCCCCCCAGGCAATACCTGCCCCCTTGATTTAAAGAGGCAGGGCTGGGTTTATTGCCCAGCGCCTGAGGCGCCCCTCTCAAGGGGGAATGCCGACGGGATCGACGCATTTTTTGTGCCTACAACCCATGAGCTTCGGCTTGTGGGTGGGCCCACATTAATAGGGCCTTGTGCCTAACCCGTACAAGTGGGGTACGAGGTAAATAAACTTCAGCCTGCTTCGGAGCGCTTCGGCCTCTGGAGTGGCTAGGTAATAAAATTAACAGCGTCGATCCCAGGGGGCTATCCCTTCAGTGAGGCGACCCCTTGAGTCGACGAGATCAACGCATTTTTGTGCCTACCACTCATGAGCTTATGCTTGTGGGTGGGCCCACATAAAAATATTCTCGTGTTACGCCCTCGTAGGTTGGATGAGAGGCATATATCCTGAGACTGCAAAGATTACGGAACCATTACGCGAACCGTCTATCTCGAAGCTTTTAACACTCTGTTGCGAATTACTCTATGTCCGGCGCAAACTGTAGTTGATTGTATACTGAATATTGTATGATTCCTTTACAACAATTAGAAGCGGCCACCCGGCATCGCCAGGGTAGAGGGGGATTTTTTAAAAGTTAGTCCCGCAGATCCATTATTACTTAATCGTGAGTTGGATCCTCGTCGGGTGCCCCATTAAAATCCCCCATGTAAAAAATAGTGCTTGCATTGATCCAGCTACTCTGAAAAGAAATGTTAATGCCAACTGTCTAAGATATTAAATTTTAAAAAATCCATGCTGTTATCATTTAAATTTTATTTTTTAATTATCTTGTTTTATTTTCGAAGTTTCCTCCGGACATACAGATTCACACAACTACACTTTATATATGTATAGATTACCTTTGGACATACATACACACAACTACCCTCTATATATGTATAGATTACATTCGGATATACATACACACAACTGCCCTTTATATATGTATAGATTACCTTTGGACATACATACACACTACTGCCCTTTATATATGTATAGATTACATTCGGACATACATACACACAACTGTCCTTTATATATGTATAGATTACATTCGGACATACATACACACAACTGCCCTTTATATATGTATAGATTACATTCAGACATACATACACACAATGGCCTTTTATATATGTATAGATTACATTCGGACATACATACACACAACTGCCCTTTGTATATGTATAGATTACATTCGGAAATACATATACACACAATAGATGGGCAAACATTTTTGGAAATACCAGAAAACAAATCAATCAATCCAAAACTATGCCGCAGATTTTGGTTAATGGCATATCAAATCATTATGGGTTATCTTATACCAAATCTTGTTTACTTGTATACATGCTTTTTATGCATAAGAAAATCAATATATATATATATATATATATATATATATATATATATGTGTTATGGTTGGCATCCGTCCGTCTACTGAAGACGATGGCGTAGTGTCCACTTTTTTATTTAATTTTTTTTATCATTATTATTTATCTGCAGCTGCGAGAGTGGCTGATCAGACCAATTTTTGAATGGCAATCTCTGGTGCAGTTACCGCAAACAAACAGTGATGCTAACTGGAGTTGCTGTCTCTCCTTGTCTTGTTCCTTTTTGACAAGGAGTCACCAGGTCGCACGGTCTTTTGCTCAAGCCTCCCATGTGTTGGTGTCGATGTGGCATGTCTTCATATCCTTCTTGCAGACATCTTAATATATATATATATATATATAGTAAAACGTTATATATACACAACCTACTTAAGTTTTACCAAAAGGATCATCAGGGTTAATTATAATGAATTAATCAAGAAATTGATTAATCAATTTATTCACTCCCACAATTGTCTTTAATTAATCAATTTTTGTTATTAATTCATTACAATTAACTCTGATGATCTTTTTTGTTGAATCTTAAGTAGGTTATCTATATATTTATATATCTTTCTACTAAATCCACTCTGCTAACGTATTGAGCACTCCGTATTCTTTATAACCCTTACTTATGCGGTTGATATTTGTATCGACCGTCGATGTGCGATTAACTCGGATATTCTATTCGCCGTATCTCTCTC
>JALAJA010000075.1:159982-162482 GCA_023376005.1 Doryteuthis pealeii
GTGCAGCTGTATTAGAAAAACCTTAATATATTTCTTATTCTGTGTGGACAACAAGCCAATCATTTATAGATAGTAAGTAGTAAATACTTCATTTTTTTAAATCTATATATTAATACGCTTGTCCCTAAATCCTCGGTCCGTTATCATCTTGCACCACTCTCTGGTTAAAAATAAGATTGTCGAAATCGTCCAAGATAAAATGCAAAGATGGAAACTACAAAAGAATGCTGCATGCTGTTTTTGAACAAGACATTGACGAATACCCTACAACCCAGCAGCTGTACGGCCACTTTCCTCCCATCTCATATCATCCATGTAATATTATCAAGACTGAAGAATAATTAAAGTTCCAATTACCGTCGAACTGGGAAGACAAGGCAACAAACGATTGTAACTTAAATACAAACCCGAATAGTCACAAAGTCTACTGCAGAATGACAGGATATATATAAGACTCCACAATGTCATTCAAATCAAGCAGTCAAGCAGCCAATCTTTCGGACAAATCATTAATTCCTTTCATGATGATAACATTAAAACATTGTTAGAAAAATTGACTGAAAAAATAAAAAAACAACTCCAAAACAACAAGGATTCCATTATTTTTAACCAATATATATATTATATATATATATATATATATATATATATATATATGTGTGTGTGTGTGTGTGTGTGTGTGTGTGTGCAAACTGACATTCCAGATAATAAAATATAACGAAAGCGGAAGCTAATAAATCCATCACATCAGAAAGTGTTTGCTGTGTCAATCTCATAACTTTACTTGGGCTCCTGCAATGACTCGTTAACAGTGTTTGTTGCCAGCCATGTCATTCATTTCAGTCAAATTTATGATTGAACGTCTCCCATATCTTTCATCGAAATGTCCACACCCAGACCCCGGCGTTAGAGTTCGAAGATGCCTCAGTTTCACAGTTGGTAGTTGGTAGGGTAGAATCAGTCGTAAAATTTCTTTTAAGTACCAATAAAAGAAGACATTTATTTGACAGATGAGGGGGGAGGGGTGGGGAAACACACCCACAAAAAAACAACAATAAAAACAATAAAATATAAAGATAAAAAATAATCAACAAAAAAGATTAAAAAATAAAATCGTGAAATATTTGATATAAAAAAAACTATTTTTAAATCATAAATGTAGAAAAAATGGAAAGAAACAACGAAAATTCCCCCACACAAGACATAAATGTATATATTTACATTTACATCTATCTATCTACATATCTATCTATGGATAGATAGATAGATAGATAGATAGAGAGAGAGAGAGAGAGAGAGAGAGAGAGAGAGAGAGAGACTTAGATGATAGATAGATAGGGTGAGAGAGAAATAGATAGATAGATAGATAGAGAGAGAGAGAGAGAAAGGACTTAGATTGATAGATAGATTGGGTGAGAGAGAGATATATATATATATATATATATATATATATATATATATATATAGAGAGAGAGAGAGAGAGAGAGAACATTTTTGTACTCGACGTTGTATTCGTACCAATCCCTCTATTTTTAAAAATCATATTATATATATATATATATATATATTATATATATATATATATAATATATACCAAATCCCTCAGAACGAACTGGATATGACACAAGGTCAATTTATAAAGCGGAGTTTAGCAGGTTTAAGTTCAGAATTTTCCTTCTCCTATACTGGTTGCCTGACCAAGGCTAATGACCCCCCCCAAAAAAAACAAAAAAACGAGCCGACAAAGAATGTATCGGTAAATAAGCGATTTTGCACACACAAAATATGTCTCCGTGTTGTTTCAGTGAAAAAAGACGGGATGTACAGAGAAGCAGACAACCTTGATGGAAAAGAACACCATTCCGATAGGAAGAAACAGACATTCTAAGCCGAAAGAGAACCCCGAAAGAACAACCCAGGATGGACGATGAAAGATGAAGCATAGAGAAACGTGATAGAAGAAGAAGAAGAAGAAGAAGAAGAAGAAGAAGAAGAAGAAGAAGAAGAAGAAGAAGAAGAAGAAGAAGAAGAAGAAGAAGAACGAATAACAGAGGGATTAGAAAAGGAGAGACGAGAGGAAAAGCAGAAGAAGAAGGAGGAGGAGGTGGAAAAAGAAGAAGAAGAAGAAGAAGAAGAAGAAGAAGAAGAAGAAGAAGAAGAAGAACGAATAACAGAGGATTAGAAAAAGGAGAGACGAGAGGAAAAGCAGAAGAAGAAGGAGGAGGAGGTGGAAAAAAGAAGAAGAAGAAGAAGAAGAAGAAGAAAGAAGAAGAAGAAGAAGAACGAATAACAGAGGGATTAGAAAAAGGAGAGACGAGAGGAAAAGCAGAAGAAGAAGGAGGAGGAGGTGGAAAAAGAAGAAGAAGAAGAAGAAGAAGAAGAAGAAGATTATACAGCATTATGAAGTTCTTTTATTAAATGGAAAGCATCTAATTCCAACAAGTTCGTTACCAAAATAGATCTATATATCAATAATCGTGTTCCTTAAATGGGACCAAGA
>JALAJA010000075.1:167482-179982 GCA_023376005.1 Doryteuthis pealeii
GATACAGGAATTTGAAAAAATAAGCGTTTATAAACGCCCTTTTCGCGTTATTTATCTACATAGGAGGGTAGTAGCTGATGTAAGGTCTCCAAAATATATAGAAATCACAGAAACGTAAATTGTCACATCGAAAAAATGTGCTGCTTACGTCGAGAAGGCTGTCCGGGGAAGATGATATATAGGAATTTGAAAAATAAGTGTTTATAAACGCCCTTTTCGTGTTATTTATCTATATAGGAGAGTAGTAGCAGAGGTAAGGTTTCCAAAATATTTAGAAATCACAGAAACGTAAATTGTCACATCGAAAAGGTTTGCTACTTACGTCAAAAAGACAACGTCGAAAAGGCTGTCAGAGGAAGAAGAGATACAGGTTTTCGTGTTATT
The DNA here is from genome assembly GCA_023376005.1 of Doryteuthis pealeii. Taxonomy (NCBI): domain Eukaryota; kingdom Metazoa; phylum Mollusca; class Cephalopoda; order Myopsida; family Loliginidae; genus Doryteuthis; species Doryteuthis pealeii. The sequence goes on from JALAJA010000075.1 coordinate 167,867, forward strand.
CATCCATATAGGAGGGTAGTAGCAGAGGTAAGGTCTCCAAAATATTTAGAAATCACAGAAACGTAAATTGTCACATCGAAAAGGTTTGCTGCTTACGTCAAAAAAGACAACGTCGAAAAGGCTGTCCGGGGAAGAAGAGATACAGGAATTTGAAAAATAAGCGTTTATAAACGCCCCTTTCGCGTTATTTATCTACATAGGAGGGTAGTAGCAGAGGTAAGGTCTCCAAAATATTTAGAAATCACAGAAACGTAAATTGTCACATCGAAAAAATGTGCTGCTTACGTCGAGAAGGCTGTCCGGGGAAGATGATATATAGGAAATTGAAAAATAAGCGTTTATAAACGCTCTTTTCGCATTATTTATCTATATAGGAGGGTAGTAGCAGAGGTAAGGTCTCCAAAATATTTAGAAATCACAGAAACGTAAATTGTCACATCGAAAAAATGTGCTGCTTACGTCGAGAAGGCTGTCAGGGGAAGAAGAGATACAGGAATTTGAAAATAAGCGTTTATAAACGCCCTTTTCGCGTTATTTATCTATATAGGAGGGTAGTAGCTGATGTAAGGTCTCCAAAATATTTAGAAATCACAGAAACGTAAATTGTCACATCGAAAAAGTTTGCTGATTAAGTCAAAAAGACAACGTCGAAAAGGCTGTCAGGGGGAGAAGAGATACAGGAATTTGAAAAATAAGCGTTTATAAACGCCCTTTTCGTGTTATTTATCTATATAGGAGGGTAGTAGCAGTCTCCAAAATATTTAGAAATCACAGAAACGTAAATTGTCACATCGAAAAGGTTTGCTGCTTACGTCGAAAAGACACGATGTGGAAGATTCAAGAATTTGGAAATCAGCATTTATATACGGTTTTACTCATTATCTATCTATATAGGAGGGTAGTATCAAACGTTAGGTCTCCAAAATATTTAGAAATCAGAGAAACGTAAATTGTCACATCGAAAAGGTTTGCTGCTTACGTCGAGAAGGCTGTCCGGGGAAGAAGAAATACAGAAATTTAAAAAATAAGCGTTTATAAACGCCCTTTTCGCGTTATTTATCTATATAGGAAGCTAGTAGCTGATGTAAGGTCTCCAAAATATTTAGAAATCACAGAAACGTAAATTGTCATATCGAAAAAATGTGCTGCTTACGTCGAGAAGGCTGTCAGGGGAAGATGATATATAGGAAATTGAAAAATAAGCGTTTATAAATGCCCTTTTCGCGTTATTTATCTATATAGGACGGTAGTAGCAAAGGTAAGGTCTCCAAAATATTTAGAAATCACAGAAACGTAAATTGTCACATCGAAAAGGTTTGCTGCTTAAATCGAAAAGATACGAAGTGGAAGATTCAAGAATTTGGAAATAAGCATTTATATACGGTTTTACTTATTATCTATCTAAATAGGATGGTAGTATCAAACGTTAGGTCTCCAAAATATTTAGAAATCACCGAAACGTAAATTGTCACATCGAAAAAATGTGCTGCTTACGTCGAGAAGGCTGTCAGGGGAAGAAGAGATACAGGAATTTGAAAAATAAGCGTTTATAAACGCCCTTTTCACATTATTTATCTATATAGGAGGTAGTAGCAAAGGTAAGGTCTCCAAAATATTTAGAAATCACAGAAACGTAAATTGTCACATCGAAAAGGTTTGCTGCTTACGTCAAAAAGACAACGTTGAAAAGGCTATCAAGGGAAGAAGAGATACTGGAATTTGAAAATAAGCGTTTATAAACACCCTTTTCGCGTTATTTATCTATATAGGAGGGTAGTAGTAGTCTCTAAAATATTTAGAAATCACAGAAACGTAAATTGTCACATCGAAAAGGTTTGCTGCTTACGTCGAAAAGACACGAAGTGGAAGATTCAAGTATTTGGAGATCAGCATTTATATACGGTTTTACTCATTATCTATCTATATAAGAGGGTAGTATCAAACGTTAGGTCTCCAAAATATATAGAAATCACCGAAACGTAAATTGTCACATCGAAAAAATTTGCTGCTTACGTCAAGAAGGCTGTCAGGGGAAGAAGAGATACAGAAATTTGAAAATAAGCGTTTATAAACGCCCTTTTCGCATTATTTATCTATATACGAGGGTTGCCGCAAAGGTAAGGTCTGTAAAATATTTAGAAATCAGAGAAACGTAAATTGTCACATCGAAAATATTTGCTGTTTACCTCGAAAAGGCTGTCAAGGGAAGAAGAGATAGAGGAATTTGAAAATCAGCGTTTATATATGCTCTTTTTTGATTATCTATCTCTTTATATATATGTTAACCAACCCCTCCGCACGAACAGGATGTGACACAAGGTCAGTTTCTTAAGCGGAGTTTAACAGCTTTGAATTCGGAATTTTTATTCAAGCTGCCAGAGGAAGCGAAGGAGAAATTTGAAAATCGGCGTTTCTATACGCCTTTATTTCATTATCTGTCTATATACGAGAGTAATCCTTAAAGTAAGATCTCCAGAATATTCAGAAATCACAGAAACGTGATCCGACATTTGGAGATACCTTTTGTAATGGTTACTTAACCAAGGTTAAAGAGTCCAGTCTTCACTATTACTTACCCATAGCTGGAGGGAGGGTAGTTGGATGAATACCTTACCAAAGGTATGCATCTCGTTTCGTCGTGTCCATTTCCTACGATGGTAGCCATTACACCACGCGCTTCCCTTATCTATTTATATACGAGAGTAGTACAAAGTAATCGGATTTCTGGAGAAAGAGAAGAAAAAGAGATATGAACAAAAAGAGGTTAAAGTTTGGAAGGGTAAACACTCAACGGGTTCCAGTCGTTGACCGACCAATGACCCCGGAAATAGATTTAAAAATAAAAACGGAAGTTCCAGGTTTCGAACGGATGCGGATGTAACCGTCTCCCACCCCCGGGACCACAAACGGGAGTAAAGAAAATTCGGCCTCTCTCTTTAGCTAGATCCGAGAAGGGTCGGATGTGTTTGTTGGGGCTCTGTCGGGACATGTCTAGGGTAGCAACGAACAGCGTGCATGAACGTGATTTACGATAGAACAGCTTGAACTCTCTCCTTCTCTCTGAAAAAGAACCCACGAGCATAGAAAGAAATAAACAACCCCTTTTTGATTATACGACATTCGTATGTTCTTACATTGAACTAACGATGGCTACTACTACTAATAACTACTACTACGCACAGAAACGTAAATTGTCGCATCGAAAAGATTTGCTGCTTATGTCGAAAAGGCTGCCAGGGAAAGAAGAGATACAGGAATTTGGAAATCAGTGTTTATATACACTCTTTTCGCATTATCTATACATATATAAAGGGCAGTTGTGTGAATCTGTATGTCCGGAGGAAACTTCGAAAATAAAAAAAATTAATAGAAATGTGATTTATATTCGTGAAGATAATTAAAAGATAAAATTTAAATGATAACAGCATGGATTTTTCTTTCATTTAATATTTTAGATAGTAGACATTAACATTTCTTTTCAGAGTAGCTGGATCAATGCAAGGTCTATTTTGTTTTACATGGGGATTTACATGGGGCATCCCACGAGGATTCAACTCACGATTAAATAATTATGGATCTGCGAGACAAACTTAAAAAAATCCCTCTTTACCCTGGCAACGCCGGGTAGCCGCTGCTAGTCTATCTATATACGAGGGTAGTACCAAAGGTAAGGTCTCAAAAATATTTAAAAATCAAAGAAACGTGAAACATTTGGAGGCACCTGATGTAATGGTTGCCTAACCAAGGTTAAGGATCCCAGTCATCCCTTCTACTTACCCATAGCTGGAGGGAGGGTAGTTGAATGCATACCATATTTAAAGTATGCATGTCGTCTCGTGTCCATGTCTTTCGACGGAAGCCATTACACCACGCGCGTCTCTTATCTATCTATATAAGATTTAAAATATGAAACGCCTAATTTTAAGTTTCAAATTTCATATTTTTAGATTCTAAAAACAAATATTTATTTAATAACTACTTTAGTTTATTATTGTTTTCTAATAATTTTTGTAGAAACATTCTATTGAAAATTTAGGCCCCCCTCCTTTTAAACAGAACAAATATTGATGTATATTTTTCTTTTATAAGATAATAGCCAATTAAATCAAAAAGAGTAAAAAAAATAGATCTACAAAAATAATTTTTTTAGTTTATATTTTAAATTTTATTTTCCGATTTTCGGTACTTATTTTCTACCAGGATAACTCCCTTAAAATGTTTTTTTCTTCTTTAGTCTTTTGTCTTTTTATTTATACTGTAATTAGTTTCAACTTTATATAACCCCCACCGATATTTTGCGCCTCCCCTAAAAGGGGGGGGGGTTAAATGACCTGAACAAAATCAGAAAGTTTTGAAATAAAATAACTGATACATTATAAAATTAATTCATTGATAAATCAACACTGAAAATTTAATTAAAATCGGATAATTCCCTGATTTTTGGTAATTGTTTTTTCAATCGGGGGAGGGGGTATATTTATTTTGTAACATATGGATTTTACGGCAACTTTGCCAGTACCTAATATTTTTCATTTAGAATATTTTTTGTATCTTTATTCTTAAAAAAAATAAATATAAATAAATATAAATAAATCTTTGTGTTAAATCAGTGTTGTTATTTTAACATTACTTTCATTCATAATAAAAATATTTACAGGGCCGGTAAAATAAGCATAAAAGTAGGTTTGTCTATTTTACCTAAATAGCTTCTTACTAATTTTTTACAAACAGTTATTTTATTTGTTTCCTCCTTTGACCCGATAAATCTTAAAAATTAATAATTAAATCTATTTTAAAACATGACATCAATTTTATTTATATATACTAGCAAATATATGCACCCTCCGGGTGCAAGTATTTAAGTTTTAATGTAATAAAATATTGTATTAAATTAGAAAGGCTAATGAAACTAAATAAGAATACAGATAAAAAGATTTGAAACAGAGGGAGTTTAATAAAAGATTTGAAACAGAGGGAGTATAATAAAAAATGGAACAACTGAAACTTACTCTTCCATCACTCTCGTCTTTCATTGTTATTTTTTCTAATTTAAGTATTTAGTTAAAAGAGGAAGTAAAGAATAAAATGACAGTTATTTTATCTTGTTAATGGATTTCATTTAAGATTCATTGAAGAGATTTTTGCTTATATTCATTAAAATAAAACCAAACAGTTAGAAATCAATAATACTAAGCACATATTTATTAAATTCGATTTTTTAATATTAATATGCAAATTAGCCTTCCCGTTCACACTGTAAACCGCTATTTTGTTGTATATATAAATATAATTGCATGTTGTCAATATGTAGACATAGTTAACAGTATTAATAATGTAAGACAATTTTATTAATAATTGAGGTTTAGATAAAAATAAAATCATGGAGAATGTGATGTCAATAACTAAGAGAATTGTGACTTGAGTAGGAATATAGTTTCGGTTACAGACAGAAAAACACACAATCTCCATTATAATAAGATATATATTTTTTAACCAAGAAAACAATCTTATTTACATTTTTTTTTTTTTAGAAATCAAACAATTATCTTATGTTTACCCTCCCTCGATAAATTTTAAGTAGATTTTTGAGCTTTGTAAATTCAAAGTTTAATAAAAAGAAAAAACTTTTGAATTATGAATAAGCGGGAACACACAACATTCTTCAAATAAAATTTGATGTATATGGAGTTATAGATACAAAGGCTAACTTTGTTTAGATCATTGTGATCTGGAAGAAAGTTAGTTTGCAAAGCGAAAAAAAAATTAAATACAACCGGAGGATTAAAAAAATAAAACAGTCTTCTCTGGTGGTGGAGAGCGAGAGAGAGAGAGAGAGAGAGAGAGAGAGAGAGAGAGAGAGAGAGAGAGAGAGAAGAGAGAGAGAGAGAGCGTCAACAGTCAGTTGCATTCTCCCTTTGTTTTACATCAGCAGTCATAGTCATTGTCTGCTGGAAAGGGAACTTGAATTTCTCTCTCCCTCTCACACTTGACGCGAATAGAGAAAGTAACACATATAATGAGTAGGTATTCTAAATATATTGAGAGGGGGAGAAAGAAACAGGCAGAAAATAAAGAGAGGGAACGGTGGATTTTTGACTTAATTGCAAATTACGACTAATTAGAATCAAATTAGATGGATTTTTTTTCAAACATAATTTAATCATAAATGTAATTAATATTTTAGGATGTGTTTTGTGTCATTAAACTACATAGAAAAAAACCTTTAGGTGCCAAAAGTTGATTCGCTCAGCTTTAGTATAGTATAGTATATATATATATATATATATATTTAATATACCAAGCGTGTTGGTAGATCCTTGCGGAGAGAAAAAACCCGGCAGAGAGTTTGATTGTAAAAATATACTACCAAACATCAACCAGGAAGAAAAAAATTTTTGAAAAAAAGAAAAGACCAAGATATTCGTACCAACAAAAAATAATCTATTGGTATAGTATTTGGCCAAAAGAAAAAACAATTTATATGCATATATATGTATATAAGATATATATATATTCATATAACCGCTAGGAGAAGCTAATTTGTAAAAAGTGCTCGATACCTAAGTAGAGCCAAGTAATAAGGATATCTACTGAGTCAGACGAACCTACTGTTAGTTTCGCATAAAGCTCTTCAGGGCTAAAATCTGACTGAAGAAGAAAAAGGAGCAAGACAAATAAATACTACTAACCACATTAATCATTTAAATTATCAAAACATACTGACCAATAAAAACACAGAACGCATTAGTTTATTGTTTAATTAAAAAATATTTAATTTCTATATTAACTGATTTTTTATTTATTTATTTATTTATTTTATTATTATTATTATTTATATATTATTTAGAATCAAGCAGATTTGAAACAAAAATTAAGTGTAAGCACCCCGTCGTCATTCTCATCCCCTCAACCAAATGGAACCCAGCACGCCAACGATTGTCCATCTCTTTGCCCGTAGTTAAACCCCGTCTCCCTAGATTTAGTCGTATCGATGGATCGTTTAACTACGGGCAAAGAGATGGACAATCGTTGGCGTGCTGGGTTCCATTTGGTTGAGGGGATGAGAATGACGACGGGGTGCTTACACTTAATTTTTGTTTCAAATCTGCTTGATTCTAAATAATATATAAATAATAATAATAATAAAATAAATAAATAAATAAATAAAAAATCAGTTATTATAGAAATTAAATATTTTTTAATTAAACAATAAACTAATGCGTTCTGTGTTTTTATTGGTCAGTATGTTTTGATAATTTAAATGATTAATGTGGTTAGTAGTATTTATTTGTCTTGCTCCTTTTTCTTCTTCAGTCAGATTTTAGCCCTGAAGAGCTTTATGCGAAACTAACAGTAGGTTCGTCTGACTCAGTAGATATCCTTATTATATATATATATATATATATATATATATATATATATATATATACTGTAGTGTGGGATCGTCACTATTTCAGCTTTTGCTGGAATGGTGTACCAAAGGCAGTATTAATTGGTAGAGTGCTCAATATAAAATAGAGCTGTTATATAATATAATAAGATAAATATATAGGTTTTACATATCTATTTATTGGGTGACAAAGGAACTTTTCACAACCATATTGGTTTCATGCGATGCATTCATCAGGTGAAGATGTTTCAAATGTGAGAAAAATCGAAAAAATTTCAAAAAATTTCAAAAAATTCAATAGACATGGGATGCGTATGATTGGATAAAATGATGTGTGTATGTATGTGAAGGTGAATTGAATGTATGAGAGTGTTTATGGGCAGTATAAAGGTTGTGTACGCGTAGTGACTGGTCACACACATAATACGTTGATCTGTTAGTGTGCAGTATTTTAATAGTGCTTACGTGCGAGCGTTCGTGTCTATACATGTATGTGTGTGTGTGCGCGCGCGTGCATGTTTTCTTTCTATCTGATGCGTGGGCCGTGTATGATGTATACGGACGGGTCGTGATGGTTGGGGAGTGGGGTTATATATATATATATATATATATATATTTAAATTATAGCTTAGAAAGAACCTAGCGGTATATATTTTTATATTTATACTTGGACATTATTTCATTGGGTTTTTTCCTTACTGAAAGGGTTTTCTTCTAGTATAGTATAGTACAGTATAGTCGGCTAGAAACCACAAGGTTCCTAGTTCGATACCCACCCTCGCCTACTCCGTATTAGTAGGATAGGGATCTGTGCGGTAAAGTAAGGAGCTGATGTTAGGTGTGGCGCTCCATCTCAGACGCTAAAATAATCTCCTTGGTCTAGCGCTATTGAAAAGGGGATAGACTCCCTCGCTGCATGGCTGATGCCAATATTAGGCCGCCCTGACGACTTTACTTTTTACTTATATATATATGAGAAGTAATTACACACGCGGTGTGTTTATGATATGGCTTTTTTTTTTTAGCCGACAATTTTTGGGAGAATATATATATATATATATATATATATATATGTATGTGTGTATGTGTGTGTGTGCGTGTGTGTGTGTGTGTGTGTGTAAACAGGCAATTCACCAGGTTAGATGGTGTTAGGATGATTCTAAAGTAGGCCTGTTTTAATAATGGAGTGTTAGAATTGTTCTGGTCCAAGTTCAATGTTCAATGTTCAGTATTTTTGAACATACAAATATATTGAGTAAAGAAAAATGACCGACTTTTGAGCCTTTTCCTTTACTATATATATATATATATATATATATATATATATATAATATATATATATATATATATTATATATAATGAACATATATATGGATGTGTAGGTGAGTATGATGTCTTCCTAATTATAAGTTTTATAATTATATTAACTTTCCTTATTTGCATAAAATGTCGGAACGCAACGTATCAGCATATTTACATACATAATTATAATATATACATACATATATTATATATATATATATATATATATATATATATATATATATAGATATATACATTAGCAGCTTTAGGTAATCAACAAACCAGACAGATAAATAACATTGTGTAACTGTCTGACACGCAGATATATCAATGACTTTTCGCTTCGCACTCAATGTAAAACCTGTGAATTACTTCTCTCTCTCTCTCTCTCTCTCTCTCTCTCTCTCTCTCTCTTGTCCGCTTCTAGGTCTTGCCAGCCGGTGTCAGACGACAAAGTGAGCACATGGAAAAATCCTCCGTTAGCTGACATGATATCGGATACCGTCATTTTCGTGAAACGTGACGCGTCCCCGGACAAATTCAACAACGACCAAACCCCTCACAGATTTAATTTTGCGAGGTAATTCGAACTCTCTAATAACACCCAACGGTTAACGAGGGCCGCGGAAAAAGAAGCGTTTAGCAGCCAGGGTTGTTCGCTCGGCCCGAAATTTGGTCTCAGTGCGCACGCGCGATAGTTCGTTCGTTCGTTCGTTCGTTAATGCAAACGAACCCTGAGATTTCGCTGGGACTTTTTTAGATTTTTTTCTTCTAGAGAGCGGGACTCTTTTTTCGAGTGGCGGAAGTGTTGCTGATTGAAAATCCGTTTTAGTTTTGTCTACTAAGTTGAAAGCGAGAAAGAACAACAAATACCATAGTATCTATTCATCGTTATGATTGACGGCTTTTTGTTCAGATGGAATTTGTCTATCTGTATCTATACACATATAAAAGGCAGTTGTGTGTATGTATGTCCAAGTGTAATCTATACACATATAAAGGGCAGTTGTGTGTATGTATGTCCGAATGTAATCTATACATATATAAAGGGCAGTTGTGTGTATGTATGTCCGAATGTAATCTATACATATATAAAGGGCAGTTGTGTGTATGTATGTCCGAATATAATCTATACATATATAAAGGGCAGTTGTGTGTATGTATGTCCGAATATAATACAGACATATATAAAGGGCAGCTGTGTGTATGTATGTCCGGAGTAAACTTCGAAAATAAAACAATTAACGACAAAGTAAATATATATACACATTAAATATCACCAGAGCTTGGTTTTTGAGCAAAAATAATAGAGATTTGATTTATATTCGTGAAGATAATTAAAAAATAAAATTTAAATGATAACGGCATGGAATTTTTTTTTCATTTAATATGGATCATATGACCTTTAGGCACCCCTTTTGCTTTGCTGATTCATAAGTACATTTTTTTCATTTACATCGTCAATATCCGGTTGTTTGTTAACAAATGATTTGTAGAGTTTTTTTAAAATTATAAAACTAACCCTAACCCTAACCCCTAACCCTAACCCCTAACAAACAACCGGATGTTGACGGTGTAAATGAAAAAAATGTACTTATGAATCAGCAAATCAAAAGGGGTGCCTAAAGGTCATATGGTCCATTTAATATTTTAGATAGTAGACATTAACATTTCTTTTCGGAGTAGCTGGATCAATGCAAGGTATATTTTTTACATACGGATTTAAATGGAGCTTCCAGTTTTGGAGGTTTGGGGAATGTGGAGCACCCCTTCATCACCATTGCTCCCTGGTCCCCTCTGACCCGAAGTGGTAGTACCTGTTAGGGTCCCATCTATGGGTTAAATAGAAAAATGTGTTTATAAAAAAAATTGTGTATCCATTAAGAATGAATTTATTTCAAAACTTTATCGGCATTAAATGACCCATTGAGGTTGATATGCCGTAAAACAAACCAAACCAAACCAAACCAAACTTCTCGCTATATAAAGGCACTAAAAGCGGCCACCCGGCATCGCTAAAGTAGAAGAGGGGATTTTTTTAAAAAGGTAGTCCTGCGGATCCATTATTACTCAATTTTGAGTTGGATCCTCGTGTAAATCCCCATGTAAAAAAAAGACTTTGCATTGATCCAGCCACTCTGAAAATAAATGTTAATGCCTACTATTCCAAATATTAAATGCAAAAAAAAAAAAAAAATCCATTCAGTTATCATTTAAATTTTATATTCTAATACTTTTCACAATTATAAATCAAATGTTCATTATTTTTGCTCAAAATACAAGCCCTGGTGATATTTAATGTGTATATATATATTTACTTTGTCGCTAATTGTTTTATTTTCGAAGTTTCCTCCGGACATACACGTACACACAACTGCCCTTTTATATCGTAGAATGTGGAGGCCTTTGTGTTACAATGGTATTAAGGATTTTGCAGCATCGGAGGTCACCAAGCTGCGTCAAGCTAGAGAAAGGACTAGAGTATTGGCTAGTGTCCCAGCAATACATTCAAATAATGCACACACTTGTTCCATCTGTGGACTTCTTTGCAAGACATTGGCAGGGCTGAAATGTCACCTGCGATTAACACACAAGGTTAAATGAAAGAGGTTGTCGGAACCTCATACGTCGAAATCGACGGGAGAGTCCATCATATATATATACCTAACCAATTATTCACCTACCTATATACTCTTTATGCGAGGTGCAAGTGAATTTAGGCAAGTGGCAATGGTAGCTCCATATAGCTCATGTCTTATTAGATGGAAGAATTAAGGCCATCCAGATTATAGCATTGTTAAAATCAGCTAGAATATTTACAAGAGATCTGGATAACCGAAGAGACTTGCTGTCGCCCAGACTTCGGTAAGAAAACAACAGTTAAAAACTGGTGTGAATTTTTGCTAATGATTAAAATGATAATTTGAATACAGAGAATTCTTATTCTAAACTGTAAAACTGTTAGAACAACAAATAGAAGACGCAGAAGAGAAGTAGAAAAGGAAAGAAAGAAAAGATGATGATGATGAGGATGATGATGAGGAGGAGGAGTAGGAAGAGTGGGAGTAGGAGGGGAGAAAAAGACAGAAAAGATAACAAAGCTGAAGAAATAAAATTGATGGTTGTGTTTATACATAGCCCAATAAAGATGAGGCCAACAGTCAGAAAATATCAAAATTAAAATAAAGTTCTTATAAAAAGTAATTAAAAATATTATCATTGTAGAAAAAATGCTAGTTAATATATATATATTATAGATGAGATATTACTACCATCGTGTGCTATAATGCTTAGTGATCAGACCCTTGTTAGTGAGTTCGTTTCTCACTGGGTACCAACACACAAGAACTAGTGCTACACAAAGCTTGGTAAATGATAGGGTGTCTCGATTCTAGCTGAACGTGCCATACTTGCAACTGTGTGT
>JALAJA010000075.1:184982-189982 GCA_023376005.1 Doryteuthis pealeii
TTCTTTCTTTCTTTCTAATATTACCTAATTTTCTTTTATCTTTTCTTTCTCAATACTATTTAATTTTCCTTTGCCCCTTCCTTCTTTTTTCTTCTTTCTTTCTTTCTTTCTTTCTTTCTTTCTTTCTTAGTACTATTTACTTTGCCCGTCATTTCTTCTTTCTTTTTTCCCCAAACACTGAGTCTTTTATATATTGTTCCTTCTTTCTTCCTTACTTTCTTTCTGAAATCCGAGAAAAACTGACAAAATAGCCTGTAAATTATTGCAACAGAATATATATATATATATAAATATATATATATATTATATATATATATATATATATTATAAGTAAAAGCGAGAGTGAGGGAGGAGTGTTGGTGATTATTTCAAATGCTCACAAATTCACAAGATTTTTTCGAGATATTTAATAGTTGACAAACCGTTCATGACACGCATACACGATAGTCACGCGTGAATACCGTAAAGTGCAAGACGGTATTGTCATCCGGTTTGTTTTTTTGCAGCGATAGCTTCCTCATTTCCCATCTTTCTTCTTCTTCCCCTCCTCCGTTCTTCTTCTTCTTCTTCTTCTTCTTCTTCTTCTTTTGTTTAAATGTCTCTTCTTCTTCTTCTTCTTCTTCTTCTTCTTCTTCTTCTTCTTCTTCTTCTTCTTCTTCTTCTTTTGTTTTATTGTCTCCCTTCTTCTTCTTTCTTCTTCTTCTTCTTCTTTCTTCTTCTTCTTCTTTCTTCTTCTCTTTCTTCTTCTTTCCCCCCCCTCTTTCTTCTTCTTTCTTCTGGCCCCTCTTCTTTTCTTCTTCTTCTTCTTCTTGCCCTCCCTTTCATTCTTTCTTCTCTTCTTCTTCTTTCCCCCCCTCTTTCTTCCTTCTTCTTCTTCTCTTCTTCTTCTTCTTCTTCTCTTTCTTCTTCTTCTTTTTGTCTTCCCTTCTCTTCTTTTCTTCTTCTTTTGTGTCTTTGTCTCCCCTTCCTCTTTTGTTTTATTGTCTCCCCTTCTTCTTTTCTTCGCTTCTTTTCTTCTCTCTTCTTCTTCTTCTTCTTCTTCTTCTTTTCTTTTTTATTGTCTCCCTTCCTTCTTCTTCTTCTTCTTCTTCTTCTTCTTTCTTCTTCTTCTTCTTCTTCTTTTGAATTATATTATGACTTCTTTTTCTTCTTTTTTTCTTCTTCTTATTTTTTGTTTTATTGTCTCCTTCTTCTTCTTCTTCTTCTTCTTCTTCTTCTTCTTCTTCTTCTTCTTCTTCTTCTTCTTCTTCTTGTTTTTAATAACTTTTTGTCTATCTTTCCCTCCAAATGTTCATTTGACTTTTTTCTGCTTACTTTTTCCATTTTTTTTTTTGTTTTGTTTTCTTGTCTTATTCTTGTTCTTAAATCTTTTTTTCCTTAGCAATTTATCTTTCTTCTTTCTTGGATTCTATTTTTTCTCTCCCTCCAATATACTTCTTTCTTTCTTTCTTTCTTTCTTTTTTCTTTCTTTCTTTCTTTCCTAGTAATTCAATTTCTTTTTTCTTTCTTTTTATCTTAATAATCTTTCTGTCTTTCCCGACCCTATTGCTCTTATGACAAAACCCTCAACCTTTTTTATCATATATATATTTACCAACCCTTCCGCACGAGTAGGATGTGACACAAGATCAATTTCTTAAGCAGTATTTACCAGGTTTGAATTCAGAGTTTTCATTCTACTAGACTTGTTACCTAGCTAACCTACTATTTACCCATAGCTGAAGGGAGAGTAGTTGGATTCATACCATTCCCAAGGATATTAGCGCTATGTGAAATGCAAACAGCCCCATCCAGGATTTGAACTCAGATCGACGAATCAATTTCCTATGACTCTAACCATTACACCACGAGCCTCCAAACTCTTTTTATCATGCTAGGGGTGGTGGGTGAGGGGCTTAGTATCCTGAATATGACGTTAAACTACATCTAGTGGTAATGTTCCAATTCTGGAGCTCTGGGGAGTTTGGTGTACCCCTTCATCGACATTACTCCCAATTAAAAATGAAATTGAAACCCAACAAGAACAAATAAAACAAAACGTTTGGTATTATTTGTATTATTCGGACTATTGTCCTCATCTTCATTGTCATTTGTACAACGTTTCGGTCGATGCGCCCTCTGGCCTTCTTCAGGTATTTCGTGTCGGACTCGGGAACCTTCTCGGACTCGGGAACCTTCTTGTAATTGGGAACCTTCTTGTCGTAAACGGGAACCTTCTTGTCGTAATCGGGAGCCATCACGGAACTTTGAACCTTACCCTCTATTCAGTTCACGGGGGTATCCTGTTCTTATTCCGCTAACCATAGCTGGGGTATAGGTGTTAAGCTGTTAAATTATTATTCTATGTTACTGCTGCCCCTGACAAAACATCTTCGGCATAAAATAACCCAACAAAGGTTGATATACCGTAATATTTAACCAAAGAACCAACTAACACCAATATTGTTCCAACGTTATCTCGTATCCCTTGGAAGAATATTACACCCACAAGGGTTTGGAAATCCTGTTCTATATTGAAAATCCTGGATGTGGTAATTGCATTTCACTTCGCGCTAATACCCTTGGGAAAGGTATGAATCCTAATCTCCATCCGGCTATGGATAATTAGTAGAGAGGACTGGACTCTTTAACCGTGGTTAGGCAACCAGTCTAGGAGAAGGAAAACTCTGAATTCAAACCTGTTGAACTCCGCTTAAGAAATTGACCCCGTGTCACACCCTGCTCATGCAGAGGGGTTGGTAAATATATATATTGAATGAAAAACTATCCTTTTATAGGTTTCCTAGCACGCACCCATCTATCTATCTATCTATCTATCTATCTTATATATATATATATATATATAATATATATATATATATATATATATATATAAAGGGCATTTGTGTGTATGTATGTATATCTGACTGAAACTACAAAAATAATACAACGCCGAAGTAAATATATATGCACATTCGCTATTACAAGATCTCGCTTTTTGAGCAAAAATAATGAATATTTGATTTATATTCGCGAAGAAAATAAAAAATAGAATTTAAATAGTAACAGTATGTTTTTTGTTTAGCATTTACTATTTTAAATCGGAGACATTAATTTTCATTTTTTCAGAGTATGCCCTTTTTTCTGAGGGCCTAGAAGGTCGAATCAACGCAAGGTCTTTTTTTTTTTACATAGGAATTTTAATGGATCATCCATGATTGTAATAATAGATCTGCGAGACTAACTTTTATACCGCCCCCTCCACCCAAGCGACACCGGGTTGCCGCTTCTAGTACATATATAAGGAGCAGTTGGTGTGTATGTATGTATGTATGTATATATGTACGTACTTATGTCCGGTGTCATGTCGCTCAATACGTTACAGGTACTATATAACCCAGTACGACCTGTTTAATAGTTGGATCATCAACGACTAAATCGGTAACCCAACATATTTTTTCTGTTGAGGAGGGTGGCTAGACACTCTGCGGGATGAAAAACAAGACCTGTAAAAAGTGTAGAGCAAACTCTTTGCCCAAGGGCCATCTTACACATTATTCCCGAGAGTGTTGGACCCCTTATTCATTGTCAGGTTATCAAACTAGGAGAAGGACAACGCTGATATAACACCTGCGATGGACGTGATTACCGGTTATCTTGCTTCGGCTTGACAATAATCATGAAGATTTAGAGAGTGGTATTCGTGTTGTACAAGCGTTGGAAACTATAATACCATGACGAACAAATGTTTCCTTGCTATCTATCTAAATGGAATTACGAAAATAAAACAATTGACGACAAAGTATATATATATACTTTAATTCAACGGATGTAACCCTGAAGATTCAGACGATGAAACTCGAGTAGGTTACTTTTATCCATTTTATAAATAAATTTTGCTCTACATTGTATTGAGCACTTTGTATTTGTTTTTTCTCAGTCTTAACCCCTGGATACTGTGCGCTTCCAATGATCGTACTCGTACCCACCGTAAGCTACTACTCATACATTAACGTATATATATATATATATATATATATATATAATATAAGAGAGTTTCATAATTTGCTTGAAGCATTGTGTATATTGGTTAGGAGGTAGATTTAGAAGGCCATCACAATGCAGTTTGGAATAAATAAAATAATAATACGGTAACAATGGTGGTGTGTGTTGACCTGTATTTTTTATTATTTCTTGAATTTTCGAGGTAATACCTCTTTATCAAAAGAATTGAACTGCTTCAGTTCAATTCTTTTGATAAAGAGGTATTACCTCGAAAATTCAAGAAATAATAAAAAATACAGGTCAACACACACCACCATTGTTACCGTATTATTATTTTTTATTTATTCCAAACTGCATTGTGATGGCCTTCTAAATCTACCTCCTAACCAATATATATATATATATATATATATATATGTGTGTGTGTGTGTGTTTTGTTAAACTCTACTGACAATTCTTGTCGGACGAGTTTTTGTTCGATCCTTTCTATCTGTCTGACCATCTTTTTAATATCTGGGTGGAATTGGTGTAGCAATCCACCACAGGTTCTTTCACGAGCACTTTCATCAGGTGTGAAACTGGTGGAATGTTTCCGTTGTCTCGCTTTTAAAACGAGTGGTAGCAGTAGGAATTAGTAGTAGGAGGGGTTCACGAGATCCGTTTAAACGAACAGTGGCAGCAGAAATTTATATATTAAATATCACCGTTTCTTGTTTGTTTTTTTGTGCAAAATTATTAAGATTTGATTTATATTCGAAGATATTTAAAAATTAAAATATACATAGAAATAGCATTGAAATTCTACTTAAAATTGTCCAGCATTTGTAAATCTCAAATCAATACACCAGAGACCCCACCCCCATCTACTCAGACATCGCTGGGTAGCCACTTCTAGTGAAATATAAAAATCACTTTAAAGATTATGTATTATATAATTAATGATCTACTGCATAAATGGCAATTTCTGTCTGTCTGTGTATAACCAGTTAACGCCTACACCAATGATCAAATCAAAA
>JALAJA010000075.1:192482-197482 GCA_023376005.1 Doryteuthis pealeii
CCCAGCGCTTGAGGCGCCAACCCTTGAGGGGGAATGCCGACGGGATCAACGCAATTTTTGTTTACCACTCATGGGCTTCGGCTTATGGGTGGTCCCACGTTAAAACGAGACCTTGTGTCCAGCGCTCATAAGTGGGATGAGAGGCAAATACCTGTAGATAGGTCCAAAAGTATTAATAATGTAAAACAATTTTTATTAATAATTGAGGTTTCAATAAAAATAAAATCATGAAGAATGTAACGTAAATAACTAAGGGAATTGTGACTTGAGTAGTGATATAATTTAGGTTACAGACAAAACACACAATCTCCAGGTCGGTAGTATGAAGCACCCAGTGAGAATCAAACTCATGAACAATGAGTTTGATTCTCACTGAGTGCTAAAATGAGGATTAATTAAGTACTAGGACCAGTGGATATACCCAAAAATGATAATTTGATAATTACAACGTTTGATATGTTTACTTAAGAGCTATTGCCACATAGTTCAATATCTAAAAAAAGTATAATAATCTGCTATTGATATTTTATTACATTAAGACTTAAATAATTTCTGAATGTTTATGAAGAATGGCTACTGAAATTCATTCAAACACTTATTACAAATGAAACATAGCTATAATAGTCGTGTTTAGCCTCAGTTACTTTCATATCCTTGGTATGACACTTGACTGCATCTCCCAGATCCACTCTGATCCAGAGTGGTAGTACCTGTTAGGGTTGCAACTATAGGTCAAAAAGATAATGTAACATAATGCTTACGATGATTTTGAATTACTTTAGTTCTTTAGATATTGCAACTATATATGAAATGTTTACGCACAATTGGTGATTAAAATCATTATAAAAGACCGCAAAAACGGCCATTCCGTTTCGACCGATAGACTTGCTTCTTGAGTCAATTTCCCGGTAAGATCTAACTCATTGGGATAAAACAATAGCTCAATGTACTACTGAAGAAGTCCTCATGGCTGTGGTGTGAGCATTGTTCCTTATTTAGTTGCGAGTAGAGATTTATGCGCACAATTGGTAATTAAAATCATTATAAAAGACCGCAAAAATGGCCATTCCGTTTTGACCAATAATCTTGTGCATAAATTTTATTAATACATTAGTTCTTAAAACATTGATATTGCAAAGAGATAAATGTGTAATGGATTCCTGTTTAAAGATGTCAGAATGAAGTTTTTTTTAAAGATTTATAAGTAAGTAAGTAAAGTCGTCGGGGCGGCTTAATGTCGGTATCAGCCACAAGCGAGGGAGTATATCCCCTTTTCATTTGCGCTAGACCAAGGAGATTATTTTTGTTAAGTTTTTAAATGCCATCCTTGACCAGTTGAAAAGGGCTTAAAGTAAGTAATTCCTGAGGTATGGAATCCTTTGGTAAGCGAATAAGTCCTATCCTGCGTATTGGTAAAGATCAAGTAATTAATCCTATGTCCGTCGTCCACGAGAGTCAACGTACTTATGTCCAGTATGCTCAGTATGCTCAGTTTAAGTATTGTCTCAGCAGCAGAGTACTGCCAGTGATTGGCCAAGAGAGATCACATGGTTCTTGCCGAGCCTATAAGTAAAAGCAGGCGTCTATCACACACCTTATATAGCAAAAATATCAACAATTTTAGCATCTGGGGTGGAGCGCCACACCTACCATTAGCTCCTCACTTGACCACACAGATCCCTGTGCTACTCATACGCTGAGTTGGCGAGGGTCGGTGTCGAACTAGGAACCTTGTGGTTTCCTGTCGAACGCTCTACCAACTGAGCTAACCCGGCCCTTATAACCTAATCTATTTCATTACATTATTTTATAGAACTAAACTTAATTTCAGCTTAAATACTGAGGGTGCATGTTTTTGCTAGAAAATATAATCTTTAAAACAATTTTTGCTAACCGACGCATTTTTATTTTAGTTGGCGGCCATTTTGATTTTTTTGTATTAGACTTTTTTTTTCTTTTCTTTTCTTTGAAGTTTTCCATCGCTTTCTGAATTTGAAACTGTAAATCTGGTCGAGACTGAGAAAACAGGTCAAGTGTAAAGTTTCTAATATCTCCCGGTGAAATAATAAAAGCAAACAAAGACCCACACCCCCTCCACCCCGATGAAGAAATGAAATCGGAAATGGAATAAAAATAACAGACGATCTATTTTTTCCCGCCGAACAAACGCAGTCCGCCAAATCGAATGACATCCGTAAAATTAAACGAATGGCGTAAAAATCTGAATGTTTTTGGGCATGGAATCGCGCGCGCGAAAACACACACACACACACACACACACACACATGCACACACACACACACACACTTACATATACACACTCACAAGTGTCCCGATTACGCATTGGTCATACAAGACTAACACACTCCTATATACTCAAACAAGAACAACAACCACAATGTGGAACATGTCAAACACCTTTGACAGTTAAACACTTATTCATGGAATGCAAGTTTTTTGTTCACATCAGAAACCGTTATTTTAAAGCAAACAATATGAAAGATCTGTTTGAAAATGTCAACATGGAGGATATTCTCTCTTTTTTTAGGGAAATAAAATTATACCATAGAATATAGACATGAAACAAATCAATACCATACAACATAATCCTCAATAATGCTAACACATTGTTAAAACCAATTACTAAAAAGTATAAATATAAATACACGATATGTATAACTTCCTAACCGTTAGGCATGACATAACCCCAGACGGGTTGATATGCCGTTAAAATCAATAACAACAAAAAAAAAAAAACAGAACAATCTACCCCAATGAATTAAATAAAGGGTTCGGTTCGAAGTTCTGTGAAGAACTCTCCCGATTATGACATGAAAGATCCCGAATTCGACATGAAATACCTGAAGAAGCACGGTGTGTACATAGGCCGAAACGATATGAATATAACAATAAAGATGAGGATAACAGTCCGAAAAATCTAAATAAAACAGATTATGAAGCCCTATCTAAAAAGATTCAAGCAAATAAACTTGATTCAATTCGCATCCCGGTTTTTGGCCGTGTGCCAGACTAAGTAAAGCTTGGAAGATTCTAAGAAATAGAAGAATATTGTTCCCTGTTCTTTCCATTGTCAGGAGTAGTCTAAGAAATTGTCTACATGTGAGATTTCGTGAAAAATGGAGTCAATGGAACATTTTAAGAATGCAATTTACATACACTCGTAGGCATGAACGCACGCACACACACACACACACACACACACACACACACACACACACACCACACACACACAAATACACAGGGGGCACACAAATACACACGTACAGGGAGACATGTACAGAGAGACACGTGCGCGCACACACACACACACAAATACACACGTACAGAGAGACACATACAGAGAGACACGCACGCGCGCGCACACACACACACATACACGCGCGTACATACACACACTCGTAGGCAAAAATGCACACACACATGCACACGCACACATATTCACACCAGAAGAAACTTTAATTCACAAAGATGCGTACAAACTAGTTTAAACAGACACACGCACATGCACACATACACAGAAACACATACTCATAGACTGGTAAAGTTAATTAACGGAGTGATCCCAGGGGCCATCTGCCCCCTTGATTTAAAGGGGCTAGGTAAATTGCCCAATGCCTGAGGCTCCCCCTTGAGGGAGAATGTCGACGGGATCTACGCATTTGTTTGTGCGTGCCATCCCATGAGCTTGGGTCATTAAACGACCTTGTGTCATACCCGCATAAGTGGGATGTACTCACAGACACACACATGTACACGCACTAGCAGAAACACAAATTCATAAAAAGCATGCATACACAAACATTGGCTGACCCCCACCCCCGCCACACACACTCACACACAAACATACACACAACTGCCCCCACCCTGTCGGTGGGGCGTTAGAATGCACCGACTGCACCTCTGCAGAAGAGTAAGACACCCCCAATGGGGCCACCTGTTGGCCGTGGGTGGCGACCCGTGATGCTTAAGGATAGAGCCCAGGTGGATGAGCAGTTCATGATATGCAATACTCCACTCTGGCCCTATCTTGGGCTAGACGGGCGGTCGGAGAGGCCCCCTCCGATCAATCGGCTGGTCACGTCAAGCCCTAGCACCTATATGATTTTTCCAACCCTATTGCCCTTATGGCAAGCCCCAATCCCTTTTTATCATATGGGCGCTAGAAGGCGGTGACTGCGGGTCTACATGTCTTAAGCTACATGTTAAACTCTATCTGATGGTGAGGTTCCAGTTTTGGAGGTTTGGTGAATGTGGAGCACCCCTTCATCACCATTGCTCCCTGCTCCACTCTGACCCGGAGTGGTAGTACCTGTTAGGGTCCCATCTATGGGTTAAATAGAAAAATGTATTTATAAAAAAATTGTATTATCTATTAAGAATTGATTTATTTCAAAACTTTATCGGCATTAAATGACCCACTGAGGTTGATATGCCGTAAAACAAAACAAACCAAACCAAACACAACTGCCCTTTATATATGTACTAGAAGTAGCTACCCGGCGTCGCCTGAGTAGAGGGGGATAAAAGAAAGGTAGTCTCGCAGATCCATTATTACTGAATCGCAAGTTGGATCCTCACAGGATGCCCCATTAAAATCACTATATAAAAAAGGACCTTGAGTTGATCCAGACACTCCGAAAAGAAAAACAACGTCTCCTATTTAAAATATTTAACGCAAAAAAATTCCATGCTGTTATTTAAATTTAAATTTAAATTTAAATTTATGATTATCTTTACGAATATAAATCAAATGTTCATTATTTTTGCACAAAAAGATATCTTAAAGAAGATTGAACCGTAAATAGGCGAGAAAAAAGATGGACCGTTATTCTTCTTTCAAAAACGTTTTGAGTTTAACTAGATATATTTAATCATAATATTCTAAGAATCCCCTTTTTTATTCGCTTGAAGGATTTTTTTCAAAAACTTTTTCGTGTGTACGACTATATTAAATTCAGTTTTTGTAATTGCTAATTCGC
>JALAJA010000075.1:202482-209044 GCA_023376005.1 Doryteuthis pealeii
CTATAATCATTTCTCCAATAATAATAATAAAAATGTTACCTATATATATATATATATATATATATATATATATATATATATATATAAACAATCCAACTGACTGGTATGTGGGGTGGATTCTATTTGGGAGCGTAAAAATCTCACGGTACATCCCCAATGTATGCTCATGTAGATGCAAATTTATAGATTCATACGAGGATTTTTATAGATACATTAGAAAGCTCAATGTATGATAACGAATGAATTCGTTATATACTGAGCAATTTTCATTGGTCTTATAAAAAAAAAGAACAGAAAATGTTTTTCTTCTCTATTCTGTTTTTCTCTGTAAATGCTAAACTAAGCTCATATTGAGTTCTGGTCGAAATAGATTCATTATAACCAAATGACGGCTTGTCAAGTTGTTCTTTGAAAGTATATATATATATATATATATATATATATATATATATATATATATATATATATTATGTGTGTGTGTGTGTGTGTGTGTGTGTGTGTTGTGTGTGTTTGTGTGTGTGTGTAAGGTAATCCAAATGCCTGGTAAGTAAGGGATGATTCTATTTGAGATCTTCGAAGTCTCACTGTACAACCATACTATATGCTCTTGTAGGTGCAAAAATATACTCATACAAGGATTTTTATAAATCCCTAAAGAGAGCTCAATGTATAATAATAAATAAATCAAATTATATACAGTGCAATATTTAACTTTCAAAGAAAGAAAAACTTAACAAACCGTCATCCTATTATATTATATCAGTAAAATCTCATTATTCACAAAAAATCTATGACAGATAACAATGATAAAATTAAAAATTCTAAGGCTTATATATATAATGCATAAAGAAAAAATAGACATATGAACTTTGGTAGATTAAGTGCCCTGAGTATATAAATAATAATAATAATAATAATAATAATAATAATAATAAGAAGAAGAAGAATGATGAACGGAATAATAATAATAATAATAATAATAATAATAAGAAGAATGATGAACGGAAGAAGAAGAAGATGAACGGAAGAAGAAGAAGAAGAAGAAGAAGAAGAAGAAGAAGAATGAACAAAGAAGAAGAAGAGAAGAAGAAGAAGAAGAAGAAGAAGAAGAAGAAGAAGAAGAAGAAGAAGAAGAAGAAGAAGAAGAAGAAGAAGAAGAAGAAGAAGAAGAAGAAGAAGAAGAAGAAGAAGATGAAACGGAATAATAATAATAATAATAATAATATAATAATAATAAGAAGAAGAAGAAGAAGAAGAAGAATAGAAGAAGAAGAAGAAGAAGAAGAAGAAGAAGAAGAAGAAGAAGAAGAAGAAGAAGAAGAAGAAGAAGAAGAAGAAGAAGAAGAAGAAGAAGAATGAATGAACGAAGAAGAAGAAGAAGAAGAAGAAAGAAGAAGAAGAAGAAGAAGAAGAAGAAGAAGAAGAAGAAAGAAGAAGAAGAAGAAGAAGAAGAAGTCAGTAGTGACCACCTCTGCTATTTCATAGGTTTTCAGGTTTAGATAGGTTTAAAATATTTTAACAGATTTAAGTAATTCTTTAAAGAAGAACAAAGGTTATTAATTTTAAATATACAATAGAGACTGGGTTTCTTTTTTCTTAATTCTCTATCTTTTAAATCAATCAATAGTAATTCCTGCATTAAATGGAGATAAGTCTCTTTCGAGTTGTCGATTTCGTCTTTCTGGACGTCTGGGTCGGAATTTTCGGAACCCCCGACATTTTTCCGTTGTATCAGCCGAATATTTTTCTGTGTCATCGAAGTCATTGTTAGTGCAGCCGAACAGCGAAGGAGTCTATACCCTTTTCGCAAGCGTTAGAACAGGGAGATTGTTTTGTTGAAATGTACCTGCACACCTACTGTCAACTCACAGATACTTTACCGCACTGATCAGATTACTTATGCGCTGAGTTTGCGAGGATCGGTATTGAACCCGGAATCATGATTCATATGTGAAAGCTCTACCACCCGAGCGATTTCGACCATTATTTCTCTCTCTCTCTTCTCTGTCTGCCTGTCTGTCTGTCTCTCTCTGTCTCTGTCTCTGTCTCTCTCTGTCTCTGTCTCTCTCTCTACATATATATATATATATATACATATATATATATATAATATAAATGTATATATCTAAAATGTTATATACATGTATGCACACAAACTCATATACAAATACACGCACACATACACGCACACATACACATGCCTAAAAGTATAAGCATACATATACATGCAAGTAGACACACAGAAATAAACACATACAACACACAGGCATACCAACATACACTTCCACGCCCATCTTGTAATACTAAAACGCGCGCACACACACACGCACACACACACTCACACGCGCACACACACACACATATATATGTATATATACAAATGAAAAGCAAACACCACACACACATACACACACACACACACACACACACACACACACAC
The DNA here is from genome assembly GCA_023376005.1 of Doryteuthis pealeii. Taxonomy (NCBI): domain Eukaryota; kingdom Metazoa; phylum Mollusca; class Cephalopoda; order Myopsida; family Loliginidae; genus Doryteuthis; species Doryteuthis pealeii. Next base: position 204,923 of record JALAJA010000075.1, read on the forward strand.
ATATATATATAATATATATATATATATATATATAATCTAAAAAGTTTATTATACATTGGGCTCTTTTTAGTGATTTAAAGATTCACTGTATTTATACATACTGGATCATACAATAATAATACAGTGTATCTTAGAAATCACATATAGAATCATCCCTTACTACCAAGTTTTGGATACCTCTATCTCTCTCTCTCTCTCTCTCTCTCTCTCTCTCTCTCTCATATATATATATATATATATATATGTATATATATATATATATATATATGCCAACCTTTACGCACGAGTAGGATGCGACACAAGGTCAATTTCTTAAGCAGGGTTTAACATGTTTCGAATTCAGAGTTTTCCTTCTCCTAGACTGGTTACATAGCCAAGGTAAAACAGCATAGTCTGGCCTTCTATTTACCCATAGCTGGAGGGAGTGTAATTGGATACATACCTTTCCCAAGTGTATTAGCGCTATTTGAAATCCAAACAACCACGTCCTGGATTTGAACACGCGTCGACGCGTATATATATATACATATATATATGTATATATATATATATATATATATATAATATATGTAATTGTTGATACAAGCTGAGTTAACAAGAAGCAAGTTTTCTGGGTGTGGTATTGGGGAGGGGCACTTGTAACGACGTTAACATATGTGCTTAGGGCGGGGGCCACGAAAATTTAGAGAACTGGTAAATAATTGCTTGACAAAGAATAACATTCAAAACATTAGAGAACAAAAACATAGCTTCTTCACTAAATGCATCGACCCACCCACACACTTAGTCTTACACCCATATATATATATATATATATATATATATATATATATATATATATATATATCATTAGTGAGTATTATCAAAAAGCAAGGTACGCACTGCTGATCTTATCAAAATTATTCCGTACAGACGTTAAGATATCTTTATTAGGTTTAACTACAAAAAAAAAAAAAAAAAAAAAAAAAAAATTAAAAGAAAAAAAACGCCCTCCGGGTAGTGTAAAAGTAATTTTTTGTCACGCTCTTTCGTAAAAAAATGTAAACAGATCTTTTAAATCTTATATCTTTTATTAATAGATATAAAATAGTTCTGCTGTCAAAATTCCTATAAATATGTTTTCTTTCTAATAAAACCAAGTTTATAATATTTAAATTCAAATTAATTGAAATATTTAAGGATTTTCTTTTGTGAGGTGTCAAATGAAAAATAATGTTTGTTTTATAATATATTAGTAATTTGAAGGCAAATACAATGCGTATGAAAAATAAAAACAAAAAGATGTTATTTTTTGTCTTATCGATTTCGAAGCATGAACTTCATCATCAGATATTCGTATCAGAAATACTACGAATCTCTGATGATGAAGTTCATGTTTCGAAATCGATAAGACAAAAATAACATCTTTTTGTTTTTCATATGCATTGTATTTGCCTTCAAATTACTAATATATTGTAACATACTCAACAATGCTTCAAGCAAATTACCAATCAATGTTTTGTTTTGTTTTACGACAGGTGATATTCAAAACGGAACGGTATTTCAACATATGATAAAATATGAATTATTAAGTATAATCTTATTAATATCAATTAATAATTCTATTGCAAAATATTCAATTTATCTACAGAACACCTTTTTATGCTTTTATTTTGTGTCATTGAATCTAAAAAAAAAAAAGAAACAGAGGGGGAAAGCCGATGATGAAACTGTCGTTAGAGGGAATAAGTATATTTTTTTGTTACCGCGTTATTTTTTAAGCATAGGGCTAAACATGATTTTATGAAATTGTCATTAAATTTAATCTCGTAATGAAAAACGGACATGCGCAAACCTCAACCGGATACATTTAATTGCAGAAAGATCTTCAAATTTAATGTAGAAGATTATGTTATTATTTCTTGTTTGTAAATAATTTTCTCGTAAAACTCTGTACGTTAGAAAACTTTGAATATATCCTAAAATAAAACAAACTATATATAAATAAATACCTGGGATGTATTTATTAAAACTTGTTTTAACAAACAATGTGGACCGTTTATTATTGTATACTTAATTTCTAAGTATATATAATACACGGTTGTTCTCTATTCTATGTATTAATTATTTTGACTATGAATTAAATACTCATTGATAAACTTATGCAATTCCTGGGGGTATTGTGACGTAAGCAGTGACGTAGTTTTGGTTGCAGACAGACAGACAGACAGACACCGATTCTCCATTATAATAAGAATGAAAGCTTGAAACTTATAAGCAGATATTTGCCTTCAAATTTGTTCCTCTGATACGCAAAATTCAATTTGCAGTAAGAGAGAGAGAGAGAGAGAGAGAGAGAGAGAGAGAGAGAGAGAGAGAGAGAGAGAGAGAGAGAGAGAGAGAATCCTTGATGATGATGATGATGATAATGATGATGATGACCGTGATGATATTTCTAGACCTTGCGTCACGTTATGTTCAATGTGTTTGAAAACACTACGTATTCTAATCGATAAAAAGAAAGCAAGCTTATTTTTTACCCTTTATCCGATCATCTATCCTCCATCATTTGTAGTGATGGGGAATCTCTGAAAAATCCTTTGATTCTTATTCGGGAGAATTATCTGGATATTTTGCCTGGAATTATTCATCTCGCTTCTGAGGATGAATTTTAGCAAATCTCAGATAAAGTATTGAGAAGACTAGACGAAGGACTATATGTAACGTAGCGGTTCTCATTTGAAAGGGAGTGATGACAGGTAATCTAGAATTTTAAGTGACTAAATTCCTACCATAAAATTGTACTTGCGCATTATTTGAAATGAACTTAATTGTTACTAAATAGACATTTTATGTTATTTTTGAGTTAAATACATGCATTAAAAGGGATTTGAAAAGCGTCGTGTTTTCTCCGTGAAAGTTACGTCGAATCAAAGATGGCTGTCATTGTTTACAACCTTCTCGGAAAAAGAACAAAGGGAATTAACTCTCATTGCTTTGAGAGTTAAGTCATTTTAAGACTTAAATGAGAGTTAAGTCCTTTTGTTCTTTTTCCGAGACGAAGCTTGTAAACAATGGCAGCCATCTTTGATTCAACGTAACTTTCACGGAGAAAACACGACGCTTTTCAAGACCATTTGTATTCGAAGATATCTATATATCTATCCTTCTGTTCATATCTATCTATCTATCAATTAATCAATATATCTATCTCACTATTCATATCTATCTGTCTATCTATCTATCCTACTGTTCATATCTATCTATCTATTTATCTATCTATCTATGTCCGCCTCTTCTTAACTATCTATCAATCAATCAACCTGTCTATCTATCTATCTCACTATTCGTATCTATCTATCTATCTATCTATCTATCATACTGTTCATATCTATCTATCTATCTCGTTCTGTTCGTATCTATCTATCTTTCTATCTATCTATCTATCTATCTATCTATCTATCCTACTGTTCATATCTATCTATCTATCTATTTATCTATCTATCTATGTCACTCTCTTCTTAACTATATATCAATCAATCAACCTGTCTATCTATCTATCTCACTATTCGTACCTATCTATCTATCAATCTATCTATCATACTGTTCATATCTATCTATCTATCTATCTAACTATCTATCAATTAATCAATCTATCTATCTCACTATTCATATCTATCTATCTATCTATCTATCTATCTATCTATCTATCCTACTCTTCATATCTATCTATCTATTTATCTATCTATCTATGTCAGTCTCTTCTTAACTATCTATCAATCAATCAACCTGTCTATCTATCTATGTCACTATTAGTATCTATCTATCTATCTATCTATCTATCTATCATACTGTTCATATCTATCTATCTATCTATCTCGTTCTGTTCGTATCTATCTATCTATCTATCTATCTATCTATCTCTCCTACTGACATAGATAATAGACAGGTTGATTGATTGATAGATTAGTTAGGGGGGGGGAAAGAGACTGACATAGATTAAGATAGATAAATAATAGATAGATATGAAAGAGTAGGATAGGATAGATTAAGATAGATAGATAGATAGATACGATAGATATGATAGATGAGTATAGATAAGATTGAATTAATTGATGATAGTTAGATAGATAGTAGATAGAT
>JALAJA010000075.1:216644-231644 GCA_023376005.1 Doryteuthis pealeii
AAATTAGGAAGGCTAATGAAACTAAATAAGAATGCAGATAAAAAGATTTGAAACAGAGGGAGTATAATAAAAGATTTGAAACAGAGGGAGTATAATAAAAAATGGAACAACTGAAACTTACTCTTCCATCACTCTCGTCTTTCATTGTTATTTTTTCTAATTTAAGTATTTAGTTATAAGAGGAAGTAAAGAATAAAATGACAGTTATTTTTTCTTTTTAATGGATTTCATTTAAGAGATTTTTGCTTATATTCATTAAAATAAAACCAAACAGTTAGAAATCAATAATACTAAGCACATATTTATTAAATTCGATTTTTTAATATTAATATGCAAATTAGCCTTCCCGTTCACACTGTAAACCGCTATTTTGTTGTATATATAAACATTATTGCATGTTGTCAGTATGTAGACATAGTTAACAGTATTAATAATGTAAGACAATTTTATTAATAATTAAGGTTTAGATAAAAATAAAATCATGGAGAATGTGATGTCAATAACTAAAAGAATTGTGACTTGAGTAGGAATATAGTTTCGGTTACAGACAGAAAAACACACAATCTCCATTATAATAAGATGTGTGTGTGTGTGTGTGTATCTTTAGAATTTTAGGGTAAAATTCAACGGAAGGAGTTAGTTACAGTTTTGATTCCTAAGTTATTGAGTTTTTTTCAATAATTGTTGTGGCCGAATTATTAGGGAAGATAATATATTTAGTTGGTTATTAATAAGTGTATTGTTTATGGGATTAGTGGGAACGTGTTTACGTTGTGAATTTTGATGGCTTACTTCTTAGCACGTTGAATGAAAAGTTTTGGATATTATAACTGTGTGAAAGACTTATCTATGTATTCGAATTCTTTATTTAAAAATTTCTCGGTGCAGATCCTAAGAGCTCTTAGATAAAAACCAATGAATAAACGCCTTTTTATTTTGGTGTTATGATGTGAATAGAAAATGAATATGGTCATTTCTATTCGTTGTTTTGAGGTAAACTTTAAATTCTAAACGGTTGTTATTATTATTCAAACGTATATCTAGGAAAGATAAGGTGTTATGGTATTCTAAATCGTACGTGAATTCTATAGTAGGTTCAATTTTGTTTAAATGGTCTACAATTTTTGTTAAGTTATTGTTTCGCGGATATATAAATAAAACGTCGTCTATATATCGGAAATAACTAGAGTCTGTTGGCAGATTGTATTTGAAAGGCCCTGATTTTAGGAATTCCAGGAAAAGACATGCAAGTACGCCGTTGAGAGGCGAGCTCATGGTAGGCCGGGTTTTTGTCTATAAAACGTACCGTTGTATTGAAAGAAACAGTTTTTGGTACATACTTTACATATTTGTACTATGGTCCGAATAGGTAATGGTATGGTAATGTTAGTTTACTTGAGGTGATTTTCTAAGCGTGCGATGCATTTATTGACAGGAATATTGGTGTATAGTGATTATATATCAAGGCTACTTAAAGATTTGTTTTGCATGTTTATATTGCTGATTTTGTTGAGTAAATCAGTAGAGTTTTTGATGTATGAGTTGCTAATAGTACCTAAAAGAGGGGTTAATAATTTGGCTAAAGATTTGGCTATGTTGTGGGGGCCGTTCCAATTCCAGAGATTATTGGTCTTAATAGAATCCCAGGTTTATGTGTTTTAGGAAGTCCATAGATTGTTGGGATTGTTGGGTGGTATTCGATTTGTAAGGACCAGGATTTGTCAGCATTCTTTACTGTTGGAATACTTTGGATATAAGGTGTACTCTAATTCCCCACCTGGATTTATAGACTATCAAAGTCACGTGAGTTATTTTGCAGCCAATCACTAGCAATACTGCATGGCTGATACCATACTTAAACCCCCCACATTGGACATAATTCTAACTGCACTCCTTGAGGACGGACTTACAGGATCACCAGATCTTTACCAATACCCAGGAATCTTTATCAACGATCCAATTCCACTGGATAAGCGCTCTTGCTTAAGCGCTCCATGATGACCCAGAAGACTGTAACATTTGTCAGCATTGTTTATTAATTTTTTGTATGATTTGTTGAAGATGTTCGTGTTTTTTGTTTTGGTTTGTTGAGTGATTTGTTCCTTCTCATTTTGATCACTTAATAATTCGAACATTTTATCATTGTATTATGTGGGGCTCATGATGACAACACCTCCACCTTAAATCGGAAGGTGTAATGAGGATGTTTTTATTTTCCGAGGTAGGATTGCGTCATCATTGTCATCATTACGGCGATTAGTCATTGTATGAAATCTTTTTGGAAGTCCGAATCATTGTGTCTATAGATTTGATTATATTTATATCTATATTTATCAATATGTTCAATTCCTGGGCGAAGCTGTTGACATTTCACATAGCGCTAATACCCTTGGGAAAGATGTGAATCCAATTCTCCCTCCAGCTATGGGTAAATAGCAGGACAGACTGAACTCTTTAATCATGGCTAGGTAACCAGTCTAGGAGAAGGAAAAGTCTGAATTCAAACCTGTTAAACTCCGCTTTAAGAAATTGACCTTGTGTCGCATCCTGCACGTGTGGAGGGGTTGGTAAATATATATATATTTATATCTAGGAAAGGTAGGGTATATTCAAACACGTAAGTGAAGTAACAAAAAAAACCCCAAAACACGAACATCTATCAATCAATCTCAGTGTTTTTATATCTATCTATATATCTATTTATCTATCCCAGTCTGTTCATATCTATCTATCTATCTATCTATCTATATCAGTTTGTTCATATCTATCTATCTATCTATCTATATATATATCTATTGATTTATCTATCTATCTATCTATCTCAGTCTGTTCATATCTATCTATCTATCTATCTATTTATATATCTATCTCAGTCTGTTCATATCTATCTATCTATCTATCTATCTATCTATCTATCTCAGTCTGTTCATTATCTATCTATCTATCTATCATCAAATCATACAAAAATTAGTAAACATTGCTGAAAATCCTTACTATCTGAATACAACCCAACAATCCCCACAATCTATGTATGTATGTATGTATCTATCTATCCATCTATCTATCTATCTATCTACCTATATATCTTAGTGTGTTTCTATTTATTTATCTAACCTACTCTGTTTCCTTCTCTCTCTCTCTCTTTCTCTCTCTCTCTCTCTCTCTCTCTCTCTCTATCTCTCTCTCTTTTCTGGTGTACACACCCAATTCTATTTCCGTCTTGACCACAGCCTCCCATCTCCCCATCCCCTCCATATTTACACAACTCACAGGCACCTGTTCTTTCATTTACGCTATTCCCCCGTGGGGGCCTCACGCCCTGGCGCACTCAACCCATCTCTCCCCCCCCCCCATCGGCTACAACATTAAGTATCCCACGAGTCACGCTTTTCATTGCCGAAATCTGTACGCATGACGCCGAAGGTAACGCCCATTACCCCTAAGAGGAGCCCCCCCCAACCCCCCGTTCAGTTGATGCTGGTCAAACTATTTGACGCATTTAATGTAAAAGGAAATAGCTTAAACAAACAGGCAAGGTCAATGCCAGGGTGAGAAAAATTAGCGTGAAACTCCAGGTCGTATATCGAAATCCACGAAACCGAGAAAAATAGATAAATATTTTCTTTTTTTAGAGCGAAAAGAGTTTCCGAATGTTTCGCGTTAAAATTAATAGCCCGGTTTGACAGGATATATCCGGATCTCTTTCTCTCTCTTTCTCTCTCTCTTTCTCTCTCTCCCTCTCTCTCACTCTCTCTCGCTCTCTCTTTCTCACACACACACACTCGGTCTGTCTGTCTGTCAAGTCTCTCCCTCTCTTCTCGTCTCTCCCTCTTTCAGTATCTATCTATCTATCTATCTATCTATCTATCTATCTGTCTATCTATATGAATATCTATTATCTATCTATCTATCTATCTAAGTCTGTTCATATCTATCTTTCTATTTATCTATCAATCTCAGTATTTTCATATCTATCTATCTATCTATCTATCTATCTATCTATCTATCTCAGTCTGTTCATATCTATCTATCTTTCTATTTATCTATCAATCTCAGTATTTACATATCTATCTATCTATCTATCTATCTATCTATCTCAGTCTGTTCATATCTATCTATCTTTCTATTTATCTATCAATCTCAGTATTTTCATATCTATCTATCTATCTATCTATCTATCTATCTAAGTCTGTTCATATCTATCTTTCTATTTATCTATCAATCTCAGTCTGTTCATATCTATCTATCTATCTATCTATCTATCTATCTATCTATCTCAGTCTGTTCATATATATCTATCTCAGTTTGTTCATATCTATCTATCTATCTCTCTCTATCTCTCTCTCTCTCTCTCTCTCTCTCTCTCTCTATATATATATATATATATATATATATATATATATATATATATCTTAGTTTGTTCATATTTATCTATCTATCTTTCTGTCTATATCAGTCTGTTCATATCTATCCATCTATTTATCAATCAATCTAAGTGTTTCATATCTATCTATCTATCTATCTATCTATCTCTATTCAAATCTATCTATCTATCTATCTATCTATCTATCTATCTATCTATCTATCTATCTATCCCAGTCTGTTCATATCTATCTATCTATCTATCCATCTATCTATCTATTGCAGTGTTTTCATATCTATCTATAAGGCCGGAGGGCACATCGACCGAAACGTTATACAGATAATAATGATATGCATAATCGTCCGAATAATCCAAATTATACTAATTATCAAACCTCATCTAAAAAATTCCGAGAAATAGTAAACCGATATCCTTTATGATCTTGGAATATAGCATACCCCACCGGATAGTGGGGGGGGGGGCTTCCCAGCTTGATCTTTATCAGCAATTGTTCAAATAGCACTTTTAGTGTCCCGGATACGACTCAGCGGAGTGTGGAGCACCCTTTATCGTCATTACTCCCAGGTCGTCCCTGACCCGGAGAGGTAGTACCTGTTAGGGTACAATCTATGGGTTAAATAGAAAAATAAGATTAAAAATGTGTTCAAAAGAAAAAAGAATAAGTTTTTAAAAAATTCAACAAAATGTCTTTAATATAAAATAACCCAATAGGGGTTGGCGTACCGTAAATTCGAACCAACCAACCAACCAACCAGCCAATCAACCAGCCAGCCAGCCCCTTTTATCCTCATCACATTTATGACGTCATTGCTGTGTGCGTGTATGTACGTGTGTGTGTGTGTGTGTGTGTGTGTGTGAACCCTATAAATTCAAAAATGGAAGCGCGTGGTGTAATGGTTAAAGACATGGGAAATGGACTCGTCGCCCCGAGTTCAAACCCTGGACGTGGTAATTGCATTTCACATAGCGCTAATACCCTTGGGAAAGGTATGGATCCTACTCTCCCTCCAGTTATGGGTAAATAGCAGGACAGACTGGGCCTTTAACCATGGTTAGGCAACTGGTCTAGGAGAAGGAAAAGTCTGAATCAAACCTGTTAAACTCCGCTTAAGAAATTGACCTGTGTCGCATCCTGCTCGTGCGGAGGGGTTGGTAAATATATATATAAATTCAAAAATGTGTTTAAAAAAAAAATAATGAGTTTAAAATAAATTTCAGTACCCATCAAGAATGAATAAAATAAAATATCGTCAGCATGAAAGCCAATAAGGGTTGACATGCCGTAAAATCCAACCAACCAACCAACCAACCAAACCAACCAACCGACCAATCTACCAGCACTTTTATCCTCATCAAGTATCCAATAGTCATGACGTCATTTACTTCACTTAGGTGCATGCATGTATGTGCGTGCATGTGTGTGTATGCATGTGTGCGTGCGTGTGTGTATGTGTCTGTGTATGTGAACGCCATGAATTCAAAAGTCGGATAAAGCGAATAGATTTAGCGTCTGGAGGACGGTTTCGATTTCACTTGAGATTTAATGTCATTTCTTCACCACCCGAACTCTTTTCCCACCGTTGTTTTATTTTTGTTTGTTTGTGTAACAGATCCGTCAAGGTGTGGATCGTATCCCGCCACTGCAACGGAGTGTGCACGCACAGCTGAAAAAAAGGGGCGACAACTTCTGCATAAACTGATGTCATTCTTATGAAAATTAGCCGGTGTTAAATGATCTGCGTCTGCATCATGCAGTTGCATTAAATGGTGGAATAGACGCTGGAAATTTCGCTAATTGTCGGCCCAACTTGAGGCTGGCCATCCGGTGTCCCTACCCAAGGTGACTAGTAGGGTGTGTGTGTCTAGGGTGTGGAGGGCAGAAGGGACTGTTGTGACTTATTTCACTGCACTGAAACTGAGAGTGGACAATACGATTGACACCGGACGTGTTAGGGAAATAAAAAGAAGAGGAAAAAAGACAAGAAAGAAAGAAAAAAATGAAAAAGAAAAGGAAAAAAAGAAGACAAAATAAAGAAGGAGAAAAGAAATAGAAAGGAAAAGAAAGAAAAAATGAATTGAAAAAGAAAAGAAAAAAGAAAGATAAAAAATAAAGAAGGAAAAAAGAAAAAATAAAGAAAAGAAAAGAAAGAAAAAAAGAAAAAGAAAATAAAGAAGGAGAAAAGAAAAACCAAATAAAGAAGGAGAAAAGAAAAATGAAAGCGCAGAAATAAATAAATAAAAGAAAGACAAAATAAAGAAGTAGAAACAAAAATAAAAGTAAAGAAAGAAAAAAGAAAAAGAAAAGAAAGAATGAGAAAAGAAAAACAAAATAAATAAGGAGAAAAGAAAAATGAAAGTAAAGAAATAAATAATTGAAAAAGAAAAGAAAAAAAGAAAGACAAAATAAAGAAGAAGAAAAGAAAAAGAAAAGAAAAGAAAGAAAGAAAAAATTGAAACAGAAAAGAAATAAAAGACAAAAAAAAGAGAAAGAAAAAGAAAATAAAAGAAAAAGAAAAGAAAATAATAGAAAATAGAAGAAGAAAGAAAGACAAAATAAAGAAGGAGAAAAGAAAAATGAAAGAAAGAAAGAAAGAAAAGATGAAAAAAAAAAGAAAAGAAAAAAAAACGAAAGAAAGAAAAAACAAAAGAAAACGAAAAAAAAAATGGAAAACGAAAAAAGAAAGAAAGACAAATAAGACTGGAAAAAAAGTAAAAAAATAAAAAGAAGAAAAAAGACAAAATAAAGAAGGGAAAAAAGAAAAGAAAGAAAGAAAAGAAATAAATAAAAAATTGAAAAGGAAAAGAAAAAGGAAAGGAGCCAAACGAAAGAAAGAAAAAAAATTTAAAGAAAAGAAAAAGAAATGGAAAAGAAAAAAGAAGAAAGAAATAAAACACTGAAAAATGAAAAAAATGAAAAAAGAAAAAGAAGAAAAAAAGACAAAAACGAAAGAAAAGTAAAAGAAAAGATAGAAAAGGAAAGGAAAGGAAAGAAAAAGGAAAACAAAAGAAAGAAAACAAACTAAAAAAAGAATAGAAAATAAAAGAAACGATGAAGGAAAATATAAGAAAGAATAAAAGACTGAAAAAAATAAAAAATAAATAGTAAAGAAGAAAAACGAAAGAAAAGACGAAAAGAAAAGATTGAAAAAGAAAAGAAAAAAGAAGCGGAATAGAAAAAAAAGAAAAAAAAAGTGAGAAAAAAAAAAGAAAAAGAAGAAAAAGACCAAATAAAGAATGAAAAAGAAAAAAAAAAAAAAAGAAAAGATTGAAATGAAAAAGAAAAAAAAAGCCAAATGAAAGAGTGAAAAGAAAAGCAGAAAAGAAATGGAAAAAGAAAAAGAGAGAAAAAATTAACAGACTGAAAAAAAAAAAAGAAAAAAATGCAAAAAGAAAAAGAAAAAAAGAATGAATAAATGAGGATACAAAACAAAAGAAAAGAAAAGTAAAGCAAATAGATAGAAAAAATAGAGAGACACAAGAAGAGGAAAAAGAAAGAAAGAAAAGAAAATAAGCAAAGATAGAAAGGAAAGAAAATAAGGAAAGGAAAGGAAAGAAATAAGGAAAAATGTCAGCAAAAGAAAGAACAGAAAAGAAATATAGAATGAGACTGAATGGAGAAAAGACGGAAAAAAAAGAAAACTGAAAGAAAATAGAAAAAGACGAAAAAGAAAAGAACAAAGAAAAAAAAAAGAGAAGAAAGAAAGAAAAAAAGAAAGAAAAAGAAAAGAAAGAAAAAGAAAAATGAAAAGAGAGAAAGAAAAAAGAAAGAACAAAAGAAAAGAAAAGAAAAAAAAAGAAAGAAAGAAAGAAAAAGAAAGAAAAGAAAAAGGGAAAAAAGAAAAGAAAGAAAAAGAAAAGAAAGAAAAGAAAAAAAGAAAAAAGAAAAAAGAAAGAAAAAAAGAGAAAAAAGAAAAGAAAAGAAAGAAAAAGAAAAGAAGAAAAAAGAAAAAATGAAAAGAGAGAAAGAAAAAAAAAAAAAAGAAAGAAGAAAGAAAAGAAAGAAAAAAGGAAAGAAAGACAAAAGGAGGGAAAGGAAAACGAAAAGAGAAGAAAAAAGAAAAGAAAGAAAGAAGAAAAGAAAGAAAGAAGAAAAAAAGGAAAAGAAAGTAAAAAGAAAAGGAAGACAAAAAGAAAAAAGAAAAGAAAGAAAGGAGAAAAGAAAGAATAAAAGAAAGAAAAAAGAAAAGAGAGAAAGAAAGAAGAAAAGAAAGAAAGAAAGAAAATAAATAAAAAATAAAAGAAAGATAAAAGAAAAGAAAGAAAGAAAAAAAGAAAGAAAAAGAAAAGAAAGATAAAAGAAAAGAAGAAAAGAAAGTAAAAAGAAAGAAAAACGAAAAGAGAAAGAAAGAAAATGTATTTATCTTAGAGCGTTCATTTTTTTTTATTTGTGTAATTTTTGTCAGTTTTTATTGTACAGTTTACCAACACTGAACATCTCATAAAAAAGCCGTCCACCCCGTTTCACACCCGTTCCCCACCCGTTCAACACCCGCAAATGGTCATTCACTGCATTTGGTTATCTCATTAATTTTAGTTGTCCGTTGGATGGGTTTTACGGCATGTCAACATTTGTTGGGTTATTTTTATGCCGAAGACGTTTTGTTTTATTCATTCTTGATGGTATTCAATCTCTCTCTCTCTCTCTCTCTCTCTTCTCTCTCTCTCTCTCTCTCTCTCTCTCTCTCTGCATTCTGATTGGTTGGTTGGTTGTATTTTACGGCATGTCAACTCTTCTTGGGTTATTTTATGCCGAAGACGTTTTGTTTTATTCATTCTTTATGGCTATTCGATTCTTTTTATTCAAACATTTTTTAAACACAAGTTTTCTATTCAATTCATAGATGGGACCCTAAAAGGTACTAACACTCCGGATCAGAGAACAGAAGTGGTACTATGTAACCCATAGCTGAGGGTTGAAGGGGTTCATACCTTTTCCAAGGGTATTTGTCCAAAAATGAACGCAATAGCTCGACTAGAATTCGAACTCGCTTACTACGATGTCACCGTCCAGCAAATTACTCAATACGCCACAGAGAAATAAATCTATACATATATAAAGGGCAGTTGTGTGTATATGTATGTCCGGAGGAAACTTTGAAAATAAAACAATTAACGACAAAGTAAATATATATATACACATTAAATATCACCAGGACTTGCTTTTTGAGCAAAAATAATAGAGATTTGATTTATATTCGTGAAGATAATTAAAGAATAAAATTTAAATGATAACAGCATGGATTTTTTTTCATTTAATATTTTAGATAGTAGACATTAACATTTCTTTTCAGAGTAGCTGGATCAATGCAAGGTCTATTTTTTTACATAGGGGTTTAAATGGAGTATTTCACGAGGATTCAACTCACGATTCAGTAATAATGGATCTGCGGGACTAACTTTAAAAAAGTCCCTCTCCAACCTGGCGACGCCGGGTAGCCGCTGCTAGTACTGAATAATGGAATAATTTTTTGTTGACATGCCGTAATAACCAACCAAAGATATCCTGGATAGGACACTAAACTGTATTTCGTTTATGACGATGATCGCATATAATATCTCCTCCACAGAGAGCGATGTTAATACACGGATAGCAAAGGCATGGTCGGCCACAAATAGATTATCAGTCATATGGAGGTCCGATCTCCCTGACAAGCTGAAGCGACAGTTCTTCCAGGCTGTGATTGTGTCGGTGCTGCTATATGGCTGCACCACCTGGGCCCTAACAAAGCGTCTTGAGAATAAGCTAGATGGGAGCTGCACAAGAATGCTGCGTGTGGTCTTGAATAAGTCGTGGAAACAGCACCCCACAAGGAAACAGCTGTACAGTCACTGCCCCCCCCCATCTCACAAACTATCCGAGTGAGATGGACAAGACATGCAGGACACTGCTGGAGAAGCAAGGATGAACTCATAAGCGACGTTCTCCTGTGGAAACCAACATATGGAAATGCAAATGTGGGGCGCCCAGCAAGGACCTATATTGACCAGTTATGTGAAGATGCTGGTTGCTCCGCAGAGGAGCTCCCAGGGACAATGAATGATAGGGAAGGTTGGCGAGAGATTGTCATGGATACCCGTGCTGCATGTGCGACATGATGATGATAATTTACAGCATATATAAAAAATGTTTTTCATTTAATGCCCAATCAAGTCGTTTTGATATACAAAGAACTCAGGGTTATTTCCTAGTTGAGTTACACGAGTGACCCAGAAAAAACAGAACCCAAATTATTTATTTATTTTCCCATTAAACTAACCCTAAACCCAACCCTAACCCTAACCCTAAACCATAACCCTTGTTGGACTTAAACTTAAAAAAAAATTATTACAAAATTTGTAGGTTCTGTTTTTTCTGGGTCACCCTGTAATATTATGTTACTCAACTAGGGGGTTTATAGTTAGGGTAAGGGTAAGGGTTTAGGGATAGGGTTAGGGTTAGGATTGGGGTTTAGGGTTAGTTTAATGGGAAAATAAATAATTTGGGTTCTGTTTTTTCTGAGTCACCCTGTAATATCATGTTACTCAACAAGGAAATAACCGAACACAGGTTACTTACAGTATCTACTGTTGCTTAAGTGGTCACCCAATTAATTTGAACAGGCTCATCACTGCTTAACTTCGGTGATCTATCAGGGACCGGTGCATATAAATAATCGTATATGCAGATCAATATTTACGAAGGTCCCAAAATAAGGTGTACTCGGAACCCTAATTAATACACTTTATATTTTATAGAGCGTAAACACACGTCTGTACTCTTGTACAGTAATAAAGAATGGTGAATATTCGGTAATTATGAACTTTTGTTTAGTAAATTAGGGTCTCCCAGAAAAAACAGAACCCACAAATTTTGTAATAAAACTGTTAATTTTCCCATTAAACAAATTAAACAAAGTATTAAATAACTTACCATTTATCTAACGTGAATGTCATTTGCATAAGCAGCTGACATTCACGTTAGAATGTAGGGTTAGGGTTGGTGTTTAGGGTTGGGGTTGGGGTTTAGGGTTAGGCTTGGGTTTAGGGTTTAGAGTTAGTTTAATGGGAAAATAAATAAATAATTTAGGTTCTGTTTTTTCTGGTCACCCTGTACAGGGTGACCCAGAAAAAACAGAGCCCCAACTCTAAACCTAACCCTAAACCCCAACCCCAACCATAAACCTAACCCCAACCCCAACAACAACCCTAAACCCTAACCCTAACCCTAAACTCCTCCTAGTTAATTAACAGTTTTATTACAAAATTTGTGGGTTCTGTTTTTTCTGGGACACCCTAATTTACTAAACAAAAGTTCATAATTACCGAATATTCCAGGCTGACAAAATATCTGAATATCTATTAATCAATTGCATGCACATCAGGGTAGGTCGATTTCAGAACTGTAATGTCTCCAATGTGGCGAAAGTTGCAAATTAACACGTTTGCCACTGCACCAAAAGGACTCCCCGCCCCACATTGAACAGTGGGGCAGATTGTGTTATGACAAACCTCTAAGTGGGTGGGGGAATCCTGCAGGCTTTAAAAATCAGTGACCCCTGGTGAGGGTAGGAAGAACAGATGATCTCATTCACATTACGGTCCATAGCTCACTTATGAAATTATGATGAAAAAAAAAAAAAAACAAAAAAAACAAAAAAACAAAAAAAACAACAGCCAGAATCATTCATAAGCCATTACGTATATTTAACCCCACCCTGACAGTGAAACAAGACCCTGAACTCACCATCCCGATACCCGCATTTGCTACCCGGAAACCCAATCCAGATCTCTTTTTAAATATGCGCTCAAAAACACCCAGTCTTTCGCTAATGTAGCCGTAATTTTCCGTTAGTTACGCTGATGTGTACTGTATCACCTCATAAAAAAGAAGCCCACCCAGCCCAAGTCAGTAAAAGAAACAAAAACAAAAAAAAACAACAACAAAAAAACAAAAAATAAAAAAAACAAACAAAAACAAACAAACAACCCCCTCCCCAAAAAACCCAACAAAGAACAAAAACAAAACGAACAAAAATAAAACAAAACTAAAAACAAAAGATTTTACCATCCACAGCCTGCCTGGCGACGATGCCTAGATCCATCACCAATTTAACTCTTCGCTTCCTTAAACCGCTCACTGTGGCTCTCGAAAACTGATGGTTAGTTCATTATAATTGAGCAGAAGGTTACAATGACAATATGACTTTATTTGCATAGAATGAGTTCTGAGATTAATTGATAGTGAAATATCCAATCGTACAGGTAAATAATGAAATATCCCATCGTACAGGTAAAAAAAAACCCAAAATCCCCAAAAAACAAGAAAATTTGGTTCAGTCGTGGGGGAAATTTGGTAGTCAAATATTTAAGCTGTTCACAGCCGCTTTCCCACCACACTCAAGCAAAATACAAAAACAGATGGTTAGTCCGTTATAATTAAACAGAATGACTCAAATTACAATAATAGGACTTTATTTGAATAGAATGAGTTCTGAGGTGAATAGATAGTCAACTTTGAAATATCCTATATTACAGGTTAAAAAAAACAAGAAAATTTGGGACAGCCATAGGGGAAATTTGTTAGGCAAAGAGTTAAGCCGTTCACTGCGGCTCTCCCACTAAAGTACAAAAACTGATGGTTTGTTCATTATAACTTAATAGGACTCAGATTACAATAATAGGATTTTATTTGAATACAATGAGTTCTGTGGTGAATAGATAGTGAAATTTGAAATATCCCCTCATATAGGAAAAACATACCAAGTAAAGTCGTGGGAGAAATTTGGTAGGCAAAGTGTTAAGCCGTTCACAGCGGCTCTTCCACCAAAGTACAAAAACTGATAGTTAGTTCATAATAATTGAGCAGAAAGATTACAATAATGATAGGTCTTTATTTGAATAGAATGAGTTCTGAGATGAATTGATAGTGAACTTTGAAATATCCCATCAGACAAATAAAAAATACTTGGAAAATTTCGTACAGCCTGATGTATATTGGGTTTAATAAGAAACGGAAGTACCGTTTCGGCCATTGTTCTTTGAAACGGAAGTATCGTTTTTACACTATCTGGAAAAATGATTTTTCTTTTTACATTTGAAAAATTTTTTGTCCATGCTGTACACTGTGCGTCTCGTGCCATTTTCCACCGCACCCAAAACACAATCTCATTCTCATCGCCAAATGTTACAGGTTTCTTAGCGAATAAACAACACAAGTTATCTAGTTGTACATGAGCTGTTGGAATAACCACTTCTCCCTTTTTATTACCACAAGTAAAACATGGCTGAAACGATACTTCCGTTTCATAGAACAATGGCCGAAACCGTACTTCCGTTTCTTATAAAACCCAATATACAACACAGCCGTAGTGGAATTTTGGTAGGCAGAGAGTTAATCATATTTAATCATGGATATTTGGTCTCTCTATACAAAAAAATACCAGTGGCCAAACATTACTTTGTTCTTGTTTTGATTTTGATGTTTTTATTGGGTGGAGTAAAAGATTAATAAGCAAAACATCTTTGAAACGTTTTGGTTATTGTCTTAAGAAATGGACACTTTAAACTGAGTATGGCAACAGGCATAGCAGAAGGAAATAGACACGGTGAACCGAGTTCAAATCCTGGACGAGGCTGGATCAATTTCGTATAGCGCTAATACACTTGGTTTGGTTTGTTTTGTTTTACGGCATATCAACCTCAGTGGGTCATTTAATGCCGATAAAGTTTTGAAATAAATCAATTCTTAATGGATGATACAATTTTTTTTATAAATACAATTTTTCTATTTAACCCATAGATGGGACCTAACAGGTACTACCACTCCGGGCCAGAGCGGACCAGGAGCAATGGTGATGAAGGGGTGCTCTACATTCCCCAAACCTCCAAAACTGGAACCTCACCATCAGATAGAGTTTAACGTCATTCCCAGGACATGTAGACCCGCAGCCACCGCCTTCTAGCACCCATATGATAAAAAGGGGTTGGGGCTAATACACTTGGGGAAAGTATTATTCCCACTATTCTCTCTCAAGCTATGGGTAAATAGTAGGGCAGACTGGGCTCTTTAAACTTGATATGGCAACAGGTTTAAAAGAAGGAAATGGACAAAGTGACCCGATTCAAATCCTAGACGAACTTGTTTGTATTTCACATAGCGCTAATACCCTTGCGGAAAGTATTCTTCGAACTATCCTCCCTTCAGCTATGGGTAAATAGTAGAGCAGACTGGTATGTGTTAATAGTAGGGCAGACCGGACCCTTTAAATTTGGTATGGAAACATGTCTAGGAGAAAGAAATTGACACGTTGACATGAGTTCAAATCCTGGGCGAAGTTAGTTCAATTTCGTATAGCACTAATCCCCTGCGAAAAGGAGCGCATCCAACTATTCTCCCTCCAGCTTTGGGCAAATAGCAGGGCAGACTGGTTTCTTTAAACTTGGCATGGCAACCTATATAAGAAAAGAAAACGCTGGATTAAAACCTGTTAAAATTTGCTCAAAAACTGACCTTGTGTCACATCCTCCTTGTGCGGATGGGTTGGGCAAATACCTACTTATTAGACTATTTTGAACACATGTAAATATAAAATATTGAAAAAATTGAAAAAAAAAAGAATATTACATCCACTTATTCA
>JALAJA010000075.1:236644-240028 GCA_023376005.1 Doryteuthis pealeii
TATATGTATATATTTGGGAATAAAAGGCCTTAAATACCATGGGTATCGTGGTTATGGACCATTTCCACTCGCGAGTATGCTCACGAGCTTCTTCAGACCACTGATATATTTTAGATTTATATTTTATATATATATATATATATATATATATATACATATATATATATATATATATATAATTGTATAAATAATTAATAATATATATAGCACCCGCTGATTTCTAAAGCATCAGAGACTACAAGAACCAGTAATTCTAACGTAAACCTTTGTGAAAGAAAGACAGAATCTTTCGAAATATCAGGAAAATAAATAAAACTTGGTACATAATATCCAACATAGTTTTTCATTTTTTTCTTTCGTACTTCTAATAACAACCCAAAAATATTTTCCCATAAATATATAATATAGACACACACACACACACACACACACACACACACACATATATAATTATATATAAATATATATATATATATATATATATATGTGTGTGTGTGTAGTATATTAAGAAAATTGAAAAAAACACAGGTTTAAATAAGTTGAGTGAAAGATTATTAGCCGACGTTGCAGTGTTTCGATCTATTAATTGGATCATCTTCAGGGCATTTGTTGGTATAAGGAAGGTGATAAAAAAAATTTTTATCACAGAATAACGAGAAAAGCCAGCGATAGTCCTTGTTTATCAGTCTGTTCAAAATTTGAAGTCTGAAGAAAGAACGCTGAAAGGCGGACGGTTTTTCTTCAGATTTTAAATTTCAAATTTTAAATGGTAAAACTTTTCGATCTAAAAAAGAGGTGGAATCATCATTTAAAGATTTTGTTGCATCACAGCCAATCATTTTTTTACCAACGCGGAATAATTTTAACATTTCGACTGTTAATGTTTCAACAATAAATGTATGTATTTGAAATCGAACATTATTTTTGTAACAACCTAATATAATATTCAAATGATGTTTGCTGAGTTTTTCTTTCGTATTGAAAGTGTAAATATTGCTCTGCATATAATTAATTTATTAATTATCTTACATTGAGCTCTCTTAGGGGTTTGAAATAATCCTTGTATAAATTTATAGGTGTGCATTTGCATGGATATATATTGTGGATTTACAGGGGATATAGATTAATGCAAAGAGTGTCATGTAGAAACTAAAATAGATTGTATACTTTTATGTTTCTATCCCCCCTCTCTCTCACCCTCTCCCTCTATATATATTCCACAAATCACCCACCATCTCCCCCAACCAGTTTCACCACATTCCCTGATGAAGGTTGCATAAACCGAAACGTTATAACGTCGCCATCAATATCGAGAATAAACTTAGTAATTTTCTATTTTCTAATCTACGTACTCTCTGATTTAATTCCCTATTTTACTCATATATATATATATATATATATATATATATATATATTATATATATATATATATATGCACGCGCTAGGATACAGTCATATGTACAACCAACACGCATTTTCATGGACACGCGCATGACAACATACGCGCAAGTACAAAAAAAAACGCATTCACGTAAACATACAACACGAGAATACAGTTATATAAAAATACCATCATTTTCAAAAAAAAAAAAAAAAATCATTTAAAAAGAAATGCCATAACTAGACTGCTTCAGTTCCAGTGATCTTTTGAAAAAGATATTATCTCGAAAATTCAAGAATTAAATACATGTTTAACACACAACATCATTGTTACCGTATTATTATTTTTCTTACACTTGCATTGTGATAACTTTTCTAATCAACCTCCTAACCAATATATATATATATATATATATAATATATATATATATATATATAATATTATACCTCAGTGCCCTATCAATGTTAGCTAGCTTTCCTATTCGTCAAATCACAAATGAACGAAAGATCTTCAGGAAGAAAATGAAGAATCACCAACGGCTACCCAAGTTATAGATATTTCCCACCATGTTGAATATTCATCCAATAAAAATCTTGCCAGAGAGAGAGAGAGAGAGAGAGAGAGAGAGAGAGAGAGAGAGAGAGAGAGGAGAGAGAATATTCATCCAATAGAAATCTAGCCAGAGATAGATAGATAGATGGAGAGAGAGAGAGAGGGGGGAGAATATATATATCCAATAAAAAATCTAGCCAGAGAACAAGAGAGAGGAGAGGGAGGGAGAGAGAGAGAAAGTCAGAGAGACTGAGGGGTAGGAGGAGGAGGAGGATGGAGAGAGAGAGAGAGAGAGAGAGAGAGAGAGACAATATACATCCAATAAAAATCTAGCCAGAGATAGATAGATAGATAGATAGATAGATAGGTAGAGAAAGAGAGAGGGGGAGAATATATATATCCAATAAAAATCTAGCCAGAGAGAAGGAGAGGGGAGAGGGAGAGAGAGAGAGAAAGTCAAAGAGACTGAGGAGGAGGAGGAGGAGGAGGAGAGAGAAAGAGAGAGAGGGGGAGAATATATATATCCAATAAAAATCTAGCCAGAGAGAAAGAGAGAGGGAGAGGGAGTGAGAGAGAGAGAGAGAGAGAGAGAGAGAGAGAGAGAGAGAGAGAGAGACGTGGAGGGAGGTTCATCCCACTGTGGGACGCAATAGGGTTTTAGGAAAATTAATAACGTTTCTTGGTTTTCTGGAAACTATTCGGACGTCGTACAGGTCCGGGCATGAATGGATGGAATAAATAGTCGGGCGGATGGAAGGACGGGACTTCCGCTTTTGGCTAGAAGACATTTTGTGTCGGGAAAAAATATCAGGTTTGGACACGACGCATCGCGCATGCGCACAAAAATATTGACGCCACGATTCATGCGTCTACACGCTTCCATTTTGGTTTTTCTTTCTTTTTTTCTTCTTTGGAATTTCCAATGATGTTTTTCAGGTTTTTTTTAAATATTTGTTTTTCTGTTTTTATTCATTTAATTTTTCTTATTATTACAATGTTTTTTTTTCTTTTTTTTTCTTTCTTTCTTTCTTTCTTTCTTTCTTCTTTCTTTCTTTCTTCCATTTTGCTTTCTTTCCTTTTCTTTCTTTCTTTCTTTGTTCCATTCTTTCTTTCTTTCTTTCTTTCTTTCTTTCTTTCTTTATTGGTTCCATCTTTCTTTCTTTCTTTCTTTCTTTGTTCTATTTTTTCTTTCTTTCTTTCTTTCTTACATTTTTCTTTCCTTCTTTTCTTTCTTTCTTTGTCCATCTTCCTTTCTTCCTTTCTTTGTTCTATCTTCTTTTCTTTTTTTCTTTCTTTCCATTTTTCTTTCTTTCTTTCTTTCTTTCTTTCTTTTCTTCCATCTTTTTTTCTTTCTTTCTTGGTTCCATTTTTTCTTCCTCTTTCTCCTTTCTTTGTTCATCTTTCTTTCATTCTTCCTTTTCTTTCTTTCTTTCTTTCTTTAATCTCTCTCT
>JALAJA010000075.1:240128-265128 GCA_023376005.1 Doryteuthis pealeii
AAGATAGATATATAGAGCGAACAGAATATAGTATGATAGATAATGAGAAGTAGATAGAAGAAATAGATATTATATAGACTGGAGAAACACCACACACCACACACACACACACACACACACACATATTATTATATATATATAATATATATATATATATTAATATAATAATGTTATTTTTATCTACCTTAACAATTTTAATTCTATTATAAAGTATTTTAGCCCTGTCGGCTGAAGTTTAGAATACAACCGACTGCACTTCTGCCGAGTGGGTAAACACTCACCCAATGGGGCCACCTGTTGACCGTATGTGGCGACCCATGGTATAAGGACGGAATCCTTGTGGCTGAGCAGTTCATGACATGCAACACAAAACTTTGACTGTTACTTAGGCAAAACGCCGGCGACGGGAAAGGCCTCCCCCGATCAGTCGGCTGGTCACGCCAATCCCCAGCACCTATATGATTGTCCCGACCCAATTGCTTTTATGGAAAGCCCCTACCGTTTTTATCGCAGAATGTGCGTATTTTCCGTTAGGATATTTCGGTAATTAGAGTGTGGGGCATGCATATAATTTTAGATGTGATTTTAGATTTTAAATTACCGAAATATCCTAACGGAAAATACGCACATTCAGCACAAAGAGAAAAAAAAACAACAAAAACTCCAAATACAAGAAATTTTATACATCATTCAATACAAACCATTCTTAATTAAAATTAATTTTCAATGCAGTACTCGTATTTTAAAAAGCCTATAACACTTTTCCTATCAATTCTCCTCCTTCCAGCCTCCATATCTATTAAATACACTTTGAAAAAAACTGGAACACATCACCCCTGATGATGGCACTTCGAAGATGCCGAAAGTACTCGGGATTATGAACTTCCATCCAAATATAAAAAATGGGCCAAAAAACTTGAAAGATCATCAATAAAATCGTTTAAACAGGAGACGTGCCCTTTTGTTTAATTCGACATTCATAAATGAAAGAATGCTGCACACACACACACACACACACACACACACACACATATATATATATATATATATATATATATATGTGTGTGTGTGTGTGTGGTGTGTGTGTGTGTAGTGCAGGCTTCTTTCATATTATGGCTAGTATAGTGGTTAGAATATATATATATATGGCTAGTGTAGTGGTTAGAATCCCCGCCTGTTAGCTTGGCAGTCACACACGGAGCAGTCTCCCATGTCTATAACCTTGCTGCATGGACACCTAATAGGTCAAATGTACATTACAGGGATTGACATTTTCCCGATTTGTTTAACCTACATAATTTGAACATATATGCCTGCCTAAATTCATTAATTATTAACTAATTGATTTTCAAAATTAGGTTTGACTTCAAATTAAGCACATATCCTCGAAAAAATTGTCGGCTAAAAAAGGCCATATAAAAAAATAAACACATTGTTTGTTTACTTACTTCTATATATATATAATATATATATAATATATATATATTCATATATATATAATTAATAAAAGGGTTTTGTAATTTTGCTTGAAGCATTGTGTATATATGGTTTGTTGCGTTGGTTTTTGAAGGCTGTCACAATGCGAGTGTTAAAGAAAAAAAAGAAGGTAACTATGATATGTTTTTTGTTTAACCTGTCATTTATTTCTCAATATTTCGGGAAGAATTCCCATCCTCAGAAGAATACGGAACTGAAGTTGTCCTAGCGGCTTGCTAAATTCGTTCTGTTCTTGGGTCTTCCAAATTCTGTGTGTGTATGTGTATGGTTGGGGTGCTTGCTTTATGTGTGTGGTTTGTGTGTGTTGTAAGTGTTGTGTTGCGTTGCTTGTGGTGTGTAAATGTAAGCGTATGTGTGTTGTGCGTGGTGCTTATGCCTGTGTGTCTGATCATTTCTTTTTATTTTATTTTAATTTATTATTCCAGACTGGATTCACCTCTAAGCAAGGTTTTATTTTTATTTTATTTTATTTATTTTTTTTGTTGTGTGCTTATTAACAGGATCATCTGATCTCTTTTTTTATTGCTTATGTGTCTGAGACTAACATCCAGATATTGCTTGATTGTTTATGGGTGCGGGTGTGTGAATTTACTGTCTATCAGGTGGCTTGTAACCTGTTGTGTGTGTTGTGCGGTGTATTTGGTCAGTCCTAACACCAATGAGGTGTGTGTGTGTGTGTTGTGTGTAAATGACAGGTTTAACAAAAAACATCATAGTTACCTTCTTTTTTCTTTACACTCGCATTGTGACAGCCTTCAAAACCAACCAACAAACCAATATATATATATATATATATATAATGTATCGCATTTGGACCACCCTCGTTGCAGTTTAGCACGCACGTTTGAGAAAATTACACTTAAATGTGCGCATGCATAAAATTTTATAGAGTCGTCTTCAATTCCGCTAAATAAATATCGCTTTCTGTGAGGTAATTATTTTTCAAAACGAAGGCGACCCCTGGAAATTCCACGGCCATTGCCAAATATTAGATTTGTATATTTTCGTTTCTTGTGCCTATTCATTATCTAAAGAATGTGAGGAAGATATCCACACAGACAAAGATACACAAACACTTTTGGCTCCAACGTGGCTCTTTTTGTATTATTGAGATTATTCGGACTATTGTCCTCATCTTTATTGTCATCTGTACAACATTTCGGCCGATGTGCTCTCCGGCCTTCTTCAGGTATTTCTTGTCGGACTCGGGAAGCTTCTCGAACTCGGGAACCTTCTTGTCGGAATCGTGTGCCTTCATGGAACTCTGGACCCAACCCTTTATTCAATCCACGGGGTCATCCTGTTCTCATTCCACTAACCATGACTAGGTAATATGTTATTTTTATCGATCAATTCGACAGTCCTCAAAATTTTTTCTGTTCCTATCTATCTATCTATCTATCTATCTATCTTAATATCTATCTATCTCTGTGTATTAATATCTATCTATCTATCTATCTATCTATCTATCTATCTATCTCTGTCTATTAATATCTATCTATTAATATCTGTCTATTAATATCCATCTATTTTATCTATTTATCTCAATCTGTTAATATCTATCTATCTATCTCTATATATATCTATATATCTCTGTGTATTAATATCTATCGTCTTATCTATCTATCTATCTATCTATCTTCAATCTATTAAATATCTATCTTATCTAATCTATATATCTATATATAATATATTCTATATATCACTGTGTATTATATCCACTATCTATCTATCTGTCTATCTATCTATCTATCTCATCTATTATATCTATCTATCTATCTCAATCTGTAATACCTATCTATTATCTATCTATCTATCTATCTATCTATTAATATCTTATCTATTATTCTCAATCTGTTAATACCTATCTATCTATCTATCTATCTATCTATCTAATTATCTATCTATCTATCTATCTAATATCCTCAATCTATTATCTATCTATCTCAATCTGTTAATATCTATCAATCTATCTATTCTATCTATCTCAATCTAATAATATCTATCTATCTATCTATCTATCTACACTCTGTTTATATTATTTAATCTATCTATCTTCTATCTATCTATCTCAATCTATTAATTATCTATCTATCTATCTATCTATCTCTGCTTATTAATATTAATCCATCTATTTATCTCAATCTGTTAATATCTATTCATCTATCTATTCTATCTAATTATCTATCTATTCTATTCTATCCTCAATCTATCTATCTTTTATCTATCTATCTATCTCAATCTGTTAATATTCTATTCTATACGATCTATCTATCTATTCTCTGATCTATTAATACTATCTATCTATCCATCTATCTATTCTATCTCTGTTATTAAATATCTATCTATCTATCTATCTTATCTATCTCAATCTGTTAATATCTACTATCTATCTAATCTATCTATCTATCACAATCTATTAATAATCATTATCTATCTATCTATCTATCTATCTATCTCAAATCTGTTAAAGTCTATCTATCTATCTCAATCTGTTAATATCTGTCTATCTGTCTATCTCTGTCTATTAATATCTATCTATCTATCTATCTATCTATCTATCTATGTGACAGTCTATTTCTATCATTCAATTAATAGCCCCTCAAACCTTTTATATCTCTCTCTGTCTCTACCTATTCATTTCCATCTTTCATCAACTTATCTATCTATAAACGAAAAAAATAAATAAATAAAAATAAAATTTTAGACTTAGAGTGGCAACCAAGCACCCCTTATTTATTTTCTGTATGACTGTGCCCCTCCACCCCCCCCACCACCATAGAAAAGAAAAGAAACACGTGTCGTGTTTACGTTATTCGCCATTTGAAAAATTCTTTCGCAGCGTTTGTTTGTTTCTGCCAGCCAATTGAGTGTGCAATCAGGTAGAACACATGGCAGTGTGGGAGTGTCTGTACATGTGTGTGTGTTGCGGTGTTGTGTGTGTGTGTGTGTGTGTGTGAGAGAGAGAGAGGAGATTGTAGAGAGTGAGATGAGAGGGGGGAGAGGTGGGGCGGATTTTCAGTGTGTAAAATGTGTGTGGTGTCTTTGAGAGAGAAGAATGAGAGAGTGAGAGAGAGAGAGAGAGACTGGAGAGGAGAGAGGAGGACTTTTAGTGTGTGATGTGTTGTGTGTGTGTGTCTTAAGTGTGTGTGTGTATCGTGGATGAGAGAGAGAGAGGTGAGAAGGAGAAGGAGAGGGAGAGAGAGAGAGGGGGACTTCTATTATGTGAGTCTGTGTGTCTGTATTGATTGTCTCTGTGTGAGTGTGTAGAAGTAGTAAATGTGATGTGTTGAGAGAAGAGAGAGAGAGGGAGAGGGAGAGAGTGAGAGAGGTGCGGGCGGATTTTCAGTGTGTAATTGTGTGTGTTGTCTATGCGTGGTGTGTGTGTGTTTGTGTGAGAGAGAGAGAGAGAGAAGAGGGAGAGAGAAGAGCGGACTTTCACTGTAGTGTCTGCTGTGAAAGAGAGAAAGAGAAAGAGAGAGGAAGAAAACGAGAAAGAGAGAGAAAGAGAGAGGAACTTTCAGTGTGTGTGAGTGTGTGTCTGTGTGAAAGGAGAGAGAAGGAGAGAGAGGAGAGGTGAGAAGCAGAGAGAGAAGAAGGAATATGAGAGGAGAGAGAGAGAGAAACGGACTTTCATGTGTCGTGATGTGTTGTATCTGTCCGCTGAAAGAGAGAGAGAGAGAGAGAGAGAGAGACGAGAGAGAGACGAGGAAAGAGAGCCGAGAGAAGAGAGAGACGAGAGGACTTTTCAGTGTGTTTGGACGTGTGATAAGGCTCTGTGTGTGTGGCGTGTGTGTGTGTGTGTGGTGTTGTGTGTGTGTGTGTGAGAGAGAAGAGAGAGAGAGAGCAGAGAGATAGCAGAGAGAGAAAGAGAGAGAGACCCTGTTTGGGGCGGACTTTTTTGTCCGTCTGACAGTCGCCATATGTATCCTCGGTTTGCATCGTTTTCCCGCGAAAAAAAATGTGACCACCTCACTGGTGGTCAACAAACAAAAATACAAAATGGTCGACGAGAGTTTATTTTTGAAATTTGCACTTCGTGTCACTTTGGTAAGGTAACCAGTCCTAGGAGAAAGAAAATTGCTGAATTTCAAATAGCTGGTACTCCTCTCTCTGTCATCCTACACGTGTCGGACAAGTTAGGTAAATTAGTACTTTATAGATTAAATGGACCATAGACTTTAGGCACCCCTTTTGGCGATCTCGGATTCATAAGGACATGTTTTTTCATTTTACACCGTCAAAACCCCGGTTGTTTGTTAACAGACGATTTAGAGTTTTTTAAAATTATAAAAACTAACCCCTAACCCTAACCGCCTAACAAACAAACCAGGATTTTACGGTTACTTGTAAAATGGAAAAAATGGTCCTTATGAATCGAGATCGAAAAAAGGGGTGCCTAAAGGTCATATGATTCGATTAAATGTCATTATAGATACTTAGCAAAACATACACCCGCTGGGTTTAAGTTTTAATGTAATAAAATATTGTATTAGATTAAAAAGACAGAAGAAGCTAAATATGAACGCATATAAAAAAATCCTACACTTATTCTTGTTTTATTCTAGTTGCTTCGGTTTAGCTCAATCGGTAGAGCACTTGCCTTGGTAATCGCAAGGTTCCTGGGTCGATACTATGTAAACCTTTATTTCTTCGTGATATATAACGCACTTTGCAGGATCTGAACTCGTTAATAACATGGGCTGTTTGGAAGCTAGACTTTAATAGAGACACGTTAATAGATTAAGATGTTAAGATTTACATAACTGACTATCTAATTGCGATATAACCGTAAATACTAAAACGCGATTGTGGACGTCGCTGCTGACGTAGTTCTGTTACAGACAAACAGATACATAACTCTATTATAGCGAGAATTTTCTTAATAGTTATTACTTGTGGAAAATTTTTACTAATTACTAGCAAATATATGCACCCTCCGGGTGCAAGTATTTGAATTTTAATGTAATAAAATATGTTAAATTTTAATTACTTTGAAACTAAATAAAAATCCAAAATAAAAAATGATTTAAAACAGAGGTGATATAATCGAAGAATAGAACAACTTTGAAACTAAAGTCTTCCATCATTTTTCATCACTCCCTCCTTTTTATTGCTGAATTTTCCTAATTTAAACTATTTTAGTTAAATTAGGAAGTAAAGAATAAAATTACTGTTACTTGTCTTTTTATTAAAGGATTTTCTTTTAAGATTATCCCCGAGTTTTTTGCTCATATTCATTAGAAAAAAACAAACAATTTTAGAAATAGTTAATACCAAGCGGCAATTTAATTAAAATTAAACTTTTATTATTCAATATGCAAAATAGCTTTCCTGTTCACACTGTAACCGGCTATTTTGTTGCATATATAAATACAATTGCATTGATAGAATGCTAGATAAAGTCAAAAGTATTAATAAGGATAACAATTTTATCAATAACTGAGCGTTTAAATAAAAATTTAAATTCATGGTGCAATGTTACCTTCAATAACTAAGGGAATTGTGACTTTGAGTAGGTGGATTATAGTTTCGGCTTTCAGACAGACAAACACACAATTCTCCATTATATAAGATATTTGAATTGCCTCGAGTGGTTTACAAAAAAAACCCTAAATAACGTATTATAAGAACTAGCCAAAAACGCGCCCTCCGAACACAAGTATTTAAGTTTTAATACAATTAAATACCATATTGAATTAGAATGACAAATGAAATTAGATACGAATACAAAAAAGATTACACTTATTTTTACTTTATTCTAATTGATTTCAACAAAAAATTATACATAGGATTTTTTTAAATATGTTTGAGAATAAAACAATAATATTAGAAATCAATAAAACCAAGTAATTATTTATTAAGACTTTATTAACCACACGATAGATTATGCAAACCTTTATTTCTTAGTGATATATAAGGGCACATTGCAGGAATTTAAACAGAATAATAACATGGATTGTTTTGAGGCAAATCTTATTCAGATTTTCATAGACATTGTAATTAAATAAGAATGCATATAAAATGATTATACGTATTTTAATTGGTTTCTATTATAAAATCATTCATATGATTGATTTTAATACATTAGAGATGAAATAACAATATTAGGAATCAATAAGATCAAGAAATTATTTATTATACCGGGTTTTATTAAGACCTGTATGCAAATTAACCACACCATAAATTATGCAAACCTTTATTTCTTAGTGATATATAAGGGCACATTCCAGGAATTTAATCAGAATAATAACATGGATTGTTTTGAGGCAAATCTAACTCCGGTTTTCATAGAGACATCGTTATTCTATCTATTCATGATTTTGACTATGAATTAGATTTATTTAAAAACTGTATACACATTATTCAAACCATATACCTATGCTAAAACTTTATTCTTTAATGATATTAACACAACACGCAAGATTTTACACATTAATTGATACTAGGCAACAGAAAACACCCTCCGAGCGTCGTAAAAAAATAATTTTTGAACGACATGCCTGAGAGGGTGGGGATGTTAAAAATTCAAATATCAGAGGGTTTGTATCATAAGTATACAAAATCCTCATATTTATTAAAGGAGTTAAAAAAAACCCCAAAACAAACCAAAAAAATACCCCAATTTTGAAATTGAAAACTGAGCCTCGTCAAAACTACACAAAATTCGTTGATTTATTTATTTGTAAACTTTTAGTTAACTTCTTGTTACTGTAAAAATATAAAGAAAAAAAAAAGATGAGGGTAAAAAACAATTTTTGAAATTGCTTACTCAAATGTTGGGTGTGTATAGCATAAGAATATTGTGACGTAATCTGTGACTTAGAGATATGACGTAGTTTTTGTTACAGACAGAAATACAGACAATCTCCGTTATCAATAAATGGTCTGTATTGAGGCTAATTTATATCAGCTAGACGGTAAAAGAGACAGTGTTAATAAATAAGATTCTAATAAAGATTAAATAGTAGGTTAAATCGATCTTAACGGACCTAAATTCCACCATCGTATGTCACCCCGCCGAAAGAAAAAAAAAATACCAAAAATCAGGGAATTAATCGAATCTAATGAAATTTTCAGTGTTGATATATTAATGAATAAAATATATAATGCACGATTTATTTTATTTAAAAATGTTTACATTTTTTAAGGGCAGTTAACTTTGAACTACGTATATTTCAGAATCTGTGTTACGCCTCAAAGATACGTGGTTCAAAGTTAACTGAACTGACCTGAAAAATGAAAAAGTTTTAAAATAAAATAACTGTGCATTATATCTTTTATTCATTAATATATCAACTCTGAAAATTTCATTAAATTCGGTTAGTTCCTTGATTTTTGGTATTTTTTTCTTTCGGCGGGGTGACATGGTGGAATTCAGATCTGTTAAGTTCAATTTAACCAAATAGTAATTATTTAATAACCATTGAGAATATAACGTAAATAACTAAGGGAAGTGTGACGTTGTTGGTGACGTAGTATCGTTACAGACATACAGACACACAATCTCCATTATAATAAGATGTGCATGTTTCATTACTTTATATTAATTAATGTTGTTACAGTTGATTGTTATAAGCAGTGGAAAAAAATTTTATTGAATTTTTTTCTTGTTGCATATACTGAATATAATGGGGATGATTTTGATTTTTTTTACTGTTGTCCTCATATTTATTGTGGTATGTAAAATCACAACGTTTCGACGGGCCTGGTATCCTCCGCCCAGTCGGTTGAAGGCTGTAGAATATCCCGATTGAACCTCTGCAGAGGGATACAATCCCTCAATTGAGCCACCGGTTGGCCGTGGATGGCGACGTGGGATGCTTAAAAACAGAATCCTGGTGTCCGAGCAGTTCATGACATACAATACCCCACTTGAGCCCTTACTTAGGATGAACGGGCGGTCGGGAGGCCTCCTCTGATCAATTCCCTGGACACGTCAAGCCCTAGCACCTATATGATTGTTCCAACCCTATTGCCTTTTTGGCAAACCCCAAGCCTTTTTATCATATATGTGCTAGAAGGCGTTGACTGAGGGTCTTAGCAATCTGGATATAACGTTAAACTGCATCTAATGGTGAAGTTCCAATTCTAGAGCTCTAGGGAGTGTGGAGTACCTCTTTATCACTATTACTCCCAGATCCACTCTGACCCGGAGTGGTAGTACCTGTTATGGTCCCATCTATGATTTTAATAGAAAAAATGAATTAAAAATATGTTTAAAAAAATTGAGTTTAAAAAATTGGAATACCCACTGTTGATGTATATTCCAATTTTCTTAACTCAATATTTCATAAACAGAAGATAAAACAAAACGTCCGCCCTGTCGGCTGGGGCGTTAGAATGCACCGACTGCACCTCAGCAGAGGGGTAAGACTCCATCAATGGGGCCACCTGTTGGCCGTGGATAGCGACCCATGATGCTTAAGGATAGAACCCAGGTGGATGAGCAGTTAATGACCTGCAATACTCCACTTTGGCCCTATCTTGGGCTAGACGGGCGGCGGAGAGGCCCCTTCCGATGAATCGGCTGGTTACGTCCAGCCCTAGCACCTATATGATTTTCCCAACCCTATTGCCCTTATGGCAAGCCCCAACCCCTTTTTATCATATGGGTGCTAGAAGGCGGTGGCTGCTGGTCTACATGTCCTGGGAATGACGTTAAACTCTGTCTGATGGTGAGGTTTCCAGTTTTGGAGGTTTGGGGAATGTGGAGCACCCCATTCATCACCATTGCTCCCTGGTCCGCTCTGACCCGGGTGGTAGTACCTGTTGGGGTCCCGTCTATGGGTTGAATGGAAGAATGTGTTTATAAAGAGGTTGTATTATCCATTAAGAATTGATTTATTTCAAAACTTTGCCGGCATTAAATGACCCACTGAGGTTGATATGCCGTAAAACAAAACAAACAAACCAAAAAACAAAACGTCTTCGGCATAAAATAACCCAACAAGAGTTGACATGCTGTAAAGTCCAACCAACCCAACCAACCAACCAACCAACAACCATCAGTTTAACTAAGATATTCTGTCTGTGCCCTTCGTGTTGATTAGCACACACCTCATAGGTTTCTTCTTGAAAGTGGCCAGGTTCCCCACCCCACCCGTACAATCGCAGAAATACGTAAATGTATCTTTTTCCTTCGTTCTTCATTTCACTAAGAGGTTTTAAGTATCGTTTGTTGCCCATCCCTGCTGACCGTGAAAAAAATCCTAATTATTGAACTTACCCCAGCTGCGAACAAGCGAGTCTCTCAAAGCATCCATCGCGAAGATCCGGCCGCCATGTCTTATCGCCGGCCCATCACGCTAAAGAGTGTCGAACAGGGGAGGTAAGTAGGCTTTATCGCGAGCAGACTTTCCTCTGTTCTTTGAAGACCGCCCAAGAATGAAACATTCTTTTTTTTCTTTTCTGCTTGTAAATGAGTTAGTAAAGAGATATGCACAAATAGATAATCGCTAAATAAAAAGAAAAAGTGAAAAGTCGGCTGGAAACAAATAATCTCATTGAAGTAAAAAAAAAAAGAAGGGGAGTTAACTCGACGGAGGAAGAAAGGAAGAACGAAAGAAAGAAAGAAAGACACAAAGCAATAAGTACATGCTAAAAAAAGAGAGAGACGGAAGAAAAACAGAAAGGAAGAAAGAAAGAAAAGAAAGAAATACGTGCTTAACAAGGAAAAAAGAAGAAAGAAATATAGATAGATAGGAATACATGAGAAAGAAAGGAAGAAAGGAAGAAAGGAAGAAGTACATGCCTAAAAGAGAAAGAAAGAAAGAAATAACAAAGACAAAAGAAAGAAATAAAGAAATAAAGAGAGAGATAGAGAGAGAGAAAGAGAGAGAGAGAGAGAAAGAGAGAGAAAGAAAGAAATACTAAAGACAAAAGAAAGACATAAAGAAAGAAAGAGAGAAAGAAAAAAATAAGCACGTTAAAGAAGTAGAGGAAGAAAGAAAGAAGTATATGCAAAGAAAGAAAGAAAGAAAGAAATACTAAAGACAAAAGAAAGAAATAAAGGAAGAAAGAGAAAAAGAAAGAAATAAGCACATGCTAAAGAAAGAGATGACGGAAGAAAGAAAGAAAGAAAGTTTATTTGTTTATTTGTTTGTTTTGTTTTGTGGCATATCAACCTCATTGGGTCATTTAATGCCGATAAAGTTTTTAAATAAATCAATTCCTAATCGATAATACAATTTTTTTATAAATACATTTTTCTATTTAACCCATAGATGAGACCCTAAACAGGTACTACCACTCCGGGTCAGAGTGGACCAGGAGCAATGGTGATGAAGGGGTGCTCCACATTCCCAAACCTCCAAAACTGGAACCTCACCATCAGATAGAGTTTAACGTCATTCCCAGGACATGTAGACCCGCAGCCACGCCTTCTAGCACCCATATGATAAAAAGGGTTTGGGGCTTGCCATAAGGGCAATAGGGTTGGGAAAATCATATAGGTGCTAGGGCTTGACGTGAACAGCCGATTGATCGGAGGGGGCCTCTCCGACCGCCCGTCTAGCCCAAGATAGGGCCAAAGTGGAGTATTGCATGTCATGAACTGCTCATTCACCTGGGCTCTATCCTTAAGCATCACGGATCACCACCCATGGCCAACAGGTGGCCCCATTAGGGGAGTCTTACCCCTCTGCAGAGGTGCAGTCCGTGCATTCTAACGCCCCAGCCGACAGGGTGGAAAGAAGTAGAGGAAGGAAGAAAGAAGTACATGCAAAGAAAGAAAGAAAGAAAGAAAGAAATATTAAAGACAAAAGAAAGAAAGAAAGGAAGAAAGAGAAAAAGAAAGAAATAAGAACATGCTAAAGAAAGAGATGACGGAAGAAAGAAAGAAAGAAAGAAAGAGAGAAAGAAAGAAAGAAATACGTGAAAAAAAAACAAGAACGAAAAGAAGTACACGAAAGAATGAATGAATAAAAGAAAAGAATGGGTAAGAAAAAGAAAGAAAGAATGAAAGTAAGAAAACACACACACACACACACACACACACACAACACACACCACATATATATATATATATATATATATAAAGGGCAGTTTGTGTGTATGTATGTTCGGATGAAACTATGAAAATAAAACAATTAATGACAAAGTTAATGTATATACACATTCACAAGCACCAGATCTTGCTTTTTGAACAAAAATAATGAAGGTTTGATTTATATTCGTGAAGAAAATTAAAAAATAAATTTAAATGATAACAGATAGAATATTTTTTTGTATTTAGTATTTTTAAATAGGAGACATTAATTTTTCTTTTTTTAGAGTGTGTGGATCAACGCTAGGTCTTTTTTTACGTAGGGATTTTAATAGGGCATCCTGCGAGGATCCAACTCGCGATTCAACAATAATGAATCTGCGACACTATTTCTTGTTAACTCCCTCTACCTAGGCGATGCCGGGTAGCATCGTTGTTGGCATCCTTCCGTATACTAAAGACGATGGCGTAGTGTCCACTCTTTTCTGGATCTGCGTGAGAGGCTGAACAGACCAATCTTTGAATGGCAATCTCTGGTGCAGTGACTGCAAACAAACAGTGATGCTTGTTGGAGTTGCTGTTGTCTCTCCTTCCTTCTGGCTCTCTTTTTCGTGACGGCTTCTTTCCTCTCCTTTTCACCCCTTTTGGTTCCTTGTTTGACGAGGGGGCGCCAGGTCGCACGGTCTTCTGCACAAGCTTCCCATGTGTTGATGTCGATGTGGCATGTCTTCATGTCCCTCTTGCAGACATTTTTAAAGCGCAGGCATGGTCTCCCTACCGGTCGGGTGCCTTCAACTGATTCGCCATACAGTTGGTCTTTGGGGATGCGGCCTTTGTCCATCCTCCTGACGTGACTGAGCCAGCGCAGGCGTCTCTCGCAGATAATGGCGGAAATGCTGTTCATGTTTGTTTGTTCCAGCACGTCTGTGTTGGGCACTTTGGCCTGCCAGCGTATGCGTAAAATGCTGCGTATGCATCTGAGGTGATTTCAAGTAATTAGTCTTAACCTTTAGCTTCAATTAACTTAATAAAAATAATTCACAGTTACCTATCCTAGAATATTCCTATCGAATACTAATAATTTTTCAACAGATCTGGGAGTTATGACTATGAATTCACTTCCCAGTTCTTCAGGACTGGAGCCTCACCATCACATAAGTTCCTATTTACTTCTTCAAAAATTCCCAGAATATCCGGCTTGTCTTTCTTGGATGTTTTGTGAGATTGGGGATAAATGGCCTAGTGTAGTTCCTATCTAACTTTTTCCCCAAGGATTTTGTTAGAGTCCAGGTAGTACAATCATACAGTAGTACCGACACGGCCATAGCTTGGAATAATCACCGTTTATCTTAGTGAGCTCAGTTTTCTATATGATCAATAGCCTGTAAATAGCAATCCATACTTTACCTATAAGTATGTTGATAATCCTATAAGTATGTTGACATCGCTTTCAGTTGATGAGATATTACTACCAAGGCATATGAGCCAGTCTACTATCTTCAGAGACTTTCTATTTAATAAGAAAATGATACCATTTTGATAAAAACGTATGAAGTCTGTTTTATTTGAGTTCATATAGTTATTCACTAAGCGTAACTTAGATGCAGCACAAGTATGGGGCACCCAGTGAGAATCAAACTCACTAACAACGGTCTGCTAATCTAACTTGTTAACCGTTACACCACATGGAGTGCCCTTATTTACTAAGCTTAACTTAGCTGCGGCACAAGGCCAGTAGTATGGGGCGCCCAATGAGAATCAAACTCACTATCAATGGTTTAGTTAATCGAGCTTGCTAACCAATTACACCACACGCGGTGCCCCCTTATTTTTACAAAGCATAGCTTAGATACGACACAAGGCCAGATGTATGGGGCACCCAGTAGAATTCGAACTCACTAATAATGGTCTGCTAATCTAGCTTGCTAACCATTACACCACATGAAGTGCCCAGTTATTTTTTTTTAGTAAGCTTAGCTTAGATGTGGCACAAGGCCAGAAGTATGGGGCTCCCAGTGAGAATCGAACTCACAACCAATGGTCTGCTAATCTAGCTCGCTAACCATTACACCACGTGAAGTGCCCAATTTGAGTTCATATAAGAACTTAAGATTTTCTTAAGCGGAGTTTAACAGGTTTGATTTCAGAGTTTTCCTATATACTCAAATAAGAACAACAACCACAATGTGAAACATGTCAAACACCTTTGACAGTTAAAGACTTATTCATGGAATGCCGGTTTTTTGCTCACATCAGAAACCGCTATTTTAAAGCAAACAATATGAAAGATCTGTTTGAAAATGTCAACATGGAGGATATTCTTCTTTTTTGAGAGAAATAAAATTATACCATAGAATATAGACATGAAACAAATCAATACCATACAACATAATCCCCAATAATGCTAACACATTGTTAAAACCAATTACTAAAAAGTATAAATATAAATACACGATATGTATAACTTCTTAACCGTTAGGCATGACATAACCCAGACGGGTTGATATGCCGTTAAAATCAATAAACAAACAAACAATTCTCCGAGATTAGTTGCCGTAGGAAGGTTAAAGATTTCAAGGCATACCTTTCCCGAGGGTATCAGCACTATATGAAATGTGTTGTAGAGTAGCTACCACCCCTTCAGCACTCTACCAAATGGACTGGCCCATAGCCTTAAATAGTCTACGATTAAAGTGGATTCATAGGTTGAATAATATCTGGACTGATCTAACTGCGTTTGGCTATACTGCATTTGATCCTCCTCAATTTCTTGTAAGTTGTCTTTGTAACTCATTGTTCTGTGTTTTGTATGTATCCGTTAGTACCGGATACTAGTGCTGAATATATATATTAAACACTCAATTTCTTCTGTGTATCATTCGACCTCGACGATACAACAAAATGCAAAACAGCCTCATCCAGGATTTGAACTCGTGTGCATTTCTTTCGATGATAACCGTTGCACCCCACGCCTCCACTTATCTGAGTTCATGCAGAGGCCA
The DNA here is from genome assembly GCA_023376005.1 of Doryteuthis pealeii. Taxonomy (NCBI): domain Eukaryota; kingdom Metazoa; phylum Mollusca; class Cephalopoda; order Myopsida; family Loliginidae; genus Doryteuthis; species Doryteuthis pealeii. The sequence continues at coordinate 255,615 of JALAJA010000075.1, forward strand.
ATGCTTCTTGCTGTTTACTCCTTGTTGTGCAGCAGAGATTCGGTTTGAAAAGGTGTATTTGTAAGAAAGCGCTCGATTATCTGCGTAGTCTGCACCAGTAATATTTTCTGCGGGATATCGTCTGTTCTCTGCCTCTTTTAGTGTGAAATCTTTTTTTATGTAAGTAAAAAAGTAAACGGCGGAGTGGTGCTGTATAGCCATCGTCATATACACCCAATATCGAACATCGTACACCGGGTATATACATGAGAGAAGTGGCTCGGTGATAGAGAGAGAGAGAAAGAAAGAGATAGGAAGAGAGAGAGGGGGTATGAGACAAAAGGTAAGAGAGAGATGTGAGAGAGAAAGAGATGTGATAGAAAGAAGAGAGAGAGAAGAGAGAAAAGAAGAGAGGAGAAACCAAGATAGATAGATAAACACACAGAGAGAGAAGAGAGAGAGAGAGAGAGAGAGAGAAGAGAGAGAAGAGAGAGAAAAGGGGGGGGTAAAGAGAAGAGAGAAAGGCCTGAGAGAAAAAAACACAAGAGCAAGATAGATAGATAGGGATACTGAGATAAAGAAAAGAGATAGATTAAGATAGACAGTTACACTACACCACACAACACCACAACACACACAGAGAGAGGAAGAGAGAAGAGAGAGAGAGAGAGAGGAGAGAGAAGAGAGAGAGAGAGAGAAATAAAACAGAGCAAGATAGATAGATAGGGATACTGAGATAAAGAAAAGAGATAGATTAAGATAGACAGTTACAGAGAGAGAGAGAGAGAGAGAGAGAGAGAGAGAGAGAGAGAGAGAGAGAGGAGAGAGAGAGAGAGGGCAAGATAGGTAGATAGAGATATATGAAAGAAAGAAAATAAAGAGACCTAGATATATAGAGAGATATGAGAGAAGGAAAGACATAGACCAAGATAGATACATAGAGAGAGAGAGAGAGAGAGAGAGAGAGAGAGAGAGAGAGAGAGAGAGAGAGAGGGGTAATATGAGAGAGGAGAGAGTTGAGACTAACTTGTACTTCATTTCTTCTTGCTACGTCTAGTCGCCATGTTTCTTCTTCTTCTTCTTCTTCTTCTTCTTCTTCTTCTTCTTCTTCTTCTTCTGCTAAGTTCTTGTCGGGCTGTTTCATATTTACTTCTAAGGGCTTCTTCTGTGCTAATGGTTTTGTCATGCAAATTAATCAACCCAGAAGACTTTTATTTTCTTAGTCATTTTTTAAATTTATTTCTGCCTATGTTCTTATTCGCCGCGCAGGAGAATGAACCTCGCAGTGGCACGTCTACCCTGCGTCCATCTCTGGTTGAAACTGAAATCTAAGTCTAGTCACGTGTTTCTCGGGACATGTTCTCAAGTGGTCAGAGAGCTATAACCGTTACTGGTATTTTTCCACTCTCTGATTTGAAAGCCAATGGCCCCTTATTCTATAGGGTTTGTCAATAATTTATGCTACAACATAAATTATATAACAGTGGCATATTGTCGGTATTAGCCGGGCAGCGATGGAGTCTATCCCCTTTTTACTAGCACTTGAACAGGGAGATTGTTTTTGCACATGTCGTGAAGCGCCACACCTTTCATCATCTCGCTACTTTACCGCACAGCTCGAATCTGTCTTTAAAAGCCCGGAGTTGGTAAGGGGCGGTATCGAACCGAGAACCTTGTGGTTCCTAGGCGGATGCTATACTGATTATGTACGTTGTCGTAAATATGTTTCAAATTATTTGCGCGATAATCAACATGAAATAAAAGAGAGAGAGAGAGAGAGAGAGAGAGAGAGAGAGAGAGAGAGAGAGAGAGAGAGAGAGAGAGAGAGAGAGACGAGCTGCATTCAAATTTCTCTATATATATATATATATATATCCATCCTCTCTCTCTCTCTCTCTCTCTCTCTCTCTCTCTCTCTCTCTATATATATATATATTAATATATATTATATATATATATATATATATTCTTTGGTGGAGTATCAAGTCCTTTGGTATTAGGATGATTCTAAACTGGTCCTTTCCTACAACTGTACGGTGTTGCAAAGTTCCGGTTCGATTTAAAAGCTCAATGTTTACTTTTTATAAACAGAGCAAAGTAACAAAGTAATATATATATATATATATATATATATATATATATATATGGTTTTCGACCATTCGGTTTTAAATTGTATATTTAGCTCTTTTTATTAGGCACTTTTAAATGTTTTTTGAGCTGGGAATCCCAAAATATTTAGATTTTTTATGTTTATTTACGCTTTCTGGATTTTAATCGTTACTACTACTATATATATATATAATAAATAAGTAATCAACAGACACGTGATTCGAGGTTTCACCTCTCACCAGTGTGGTTATACATTAACAGCTACCCCTGGCCGGGTTTGAGACCCGAATAAACTTTCGTTCGCCAAGCCTCTTATCTGTGCTGCCAGAGGCAGCTGACAAATATAGGAGAATATTTAATTGCTACATTTCTAAGCGGAAATGAATTCACTAGAGTCCTCAAACTTTGTAAACCAAGCGAGGGTTAGCTACACGCCAGAACGGTGAATTTTACAGTTAAATCCCTATTTAGAGAACTCAACCAAAGTGGGAGTATATATATAATAAATAAACATATATATATATAATTGTTTATAAGAAGATAATTAAAACGTGCAATTAATTAGGGTCGGTTGGTAATAAAAATGTGTTCAAATGTCTACATAAATGTCAATTAATCCCTTATTTTCCGCTTTCTATCTTTCTTCTTTGTAATTATATTCTTTCTTTCTTTCTTTCTTTTTTCTTTCTTTCTTTGTAATTTATTCTTTCTTTCTTTCTTTCTTTCTTTCTTGTAATTATATTCTTTCTTTCTTTCTTCCTTTCTTCCTTTCTTTGTAATTATATTCTTTCTTTCTTTCTTTCTTTCTTTCTTTCTTTGTAATTATATTCTTCTTTCTTTCTCTTTCTTTCTTTTCTTTGTAATTATATTCTCTCTCTCTTTCTTTCTTTCTTTCTTTCTTTGTAATTATTTCTTTCTTTCTTTTTTTCTTTCTTTCTCTATAAAAAATTTCATCTGGACACCGCGTGCATTAAGACTTAAGCATGTTTATTTATTTTTTAAAATATAAGTTTAGCGTTAAAACATTCCATCGCGTGAACACGCTTCAAGTTATGTAAACGCTAAAAAAGCCACCGTTTTTTTTAATCTTAATATTTTGACCGTCTGATGATTACAAGTAAACATGAAACTTTAGTTACGGGATATTAAATCCATAATATTTTATATTTGATTTCAACCTGCTCTGCTATTTTAGTATTGAACACCTTCATATGCTAATATTTTTCTCATTCATTTTCCATTCATTCTATATATTAGGGATAACCATTTTCGGGTCACGTGGTCAGTTTAGGCTATATTGAATTTCGTTAATTCAATATAGCCTAAACAGATCACGTGACAAGTAAATAATTTTGACTTTTCAAAAAAAATCTCTCTCAAAAAAAGTAACGATCATACAGAGTTGTTAGAAAGAAAAACAGTTAATTCAAAGATCAAATTATCCGATTGGGAAAAATTACTCACTGTTAATAAAAAATATAAATAAAATAGTCTGTTTTACATGCTAGACGGTGATGTTTATGTAAAGAAACGGGGATTTTATTTTTGCATATTATCTCTCTTTGACAATTATACATTTAAATGTATGGGTGGCTGTATTTGACATAATTGTTTTCTTGTACATATTCAATAACCGATTATTGGTTTTCAACCATTTTTGAAAGATTTTTTTGTGGTAGTTTCAGAATAACTCCAGAATATTTTTTTTAGTTGAACTTATAGTGTAACTAAAGCAAAGAAAAGACAATAAGTATTACAAGTGTTGTCATTTTTGCTCTTCCGTATATTATGAGAATCAAACATTAATATTCAACAATAAAAATTACAAATTCTTTTAAAAATAATAATATATCGTGGATCGGACAAATTTTTAGTGCACCTGAATTCTAAAATTCATATATTTAAATATCCGTGAAAAAATTCGATTTGTACACAAAAAAAAAGATTTTTAAACATAAAAAACATTTAGGCAGAGAAAAGATTTAAAATATATTAAAAATTAATTTCTTAAAAAAAGTTTTTTTCTCGACAATTTAAAAGAATATAGTACTTATCAATTAAAAAAGCAAAAAAAAAAAAAAGATTTCAATTAATAATATCATGAAATTTTTTTGCACTTTTTATTTCAGAATTCATTATTTCTTTTCTACAAAAACTACTGCCTTAAAGTATTATACAATTTTTTTGATATAGTTATTCAGACTCTTATCTTTATAGAAAAAAAGTAAAAACGTTTTTGACGGTTCATTTTTTAATATCTCTTAAAATAAAATAGGGGTGGGTAGACCTCGTAAAAAATATTTCCCCTAATATATTTTAGTAAAAAACTATTTCAGACATATTTACATCCAAAGGTAAATAGTTATGGAAATTTTCGTGAAAACTGAACAATTAATTAATTTTGCATAGAATTTTTTTAAAAAATCCTCTTCTCGTAACTTGTTTTTGGCTACATTAAATTTCAGTTAATTTAACGGTGCAAAAATGAAAACATTGTTTTTCAATCATAATTTTAATTATTTCCGTAAGCTGAAAAATTTTTATTAATGGTTCTTCTTTAGAATGGAAATTAAAAAAAAAATAATATTAATTTTTATGCAAGTTTCATTGTGTTAAATATAGGGAGGGGGGTAAATTTCACAGGGAAAATTGGTGGTACCTACTATATATATATATATATATATATATATATATAATTTTGATCTGTGTCTCTGACAATGAGAACACACTTTGAGCTCTGCAAACTACGACATTTTAAAAAACTACTACGTCGTAAGGAAGATTTCTTCTCCGAATCTTTGGATATATATATATATATATATATAATATATATATATATATCTTTATATATATATATATATATATATATATATATATATATATATATATATTATATATATATATATATATATATAATTCAAAGATTCGGAGAAGAAATCTTCCTTATGACGTAGTAGTTTTTTAAAATGTCGTAGTTTGCAGGGCTCATTATACATTTAAATATATATATATATATATATATATATATATATATTAATTATATAATATATATATATACATTTTGAATATAATACTTACATATATATATATATACTCATACATATATATATATATACTAGAAAAATTGTTTTTAATAAATATGTGCTTAGTATTATTGATTTCTAACTGCTTGGTTTTATTTTAATGAATATAAGCAAACACTTCTTCAATAATCTTAAATGAAATCCTTAACAAGAAAAAATAACTTCATTTTATTCNTCTTTTTCACTTCCTCCTTTAAATTAGAAAAAATAACAATGAAAGACGAGAGTGATGGAAGAGTTAAGTTTCAGTTGTTCTTTTTTCGATTATACTCCCTCTGTTTCAAAATCTTTTTATATGCATTTATTTAGTTTTCATTAGCCTATCTAATTTAATACGATATTTTATTACATAAAACTTAAATACTTGCACCCGGGGGGGGGCCATATATTGCTAGTACAAATAATTTACACACAATTATATGGTTTCAAGTTGTGACAGAGATGTCACACACACAAACATACATACAAGACATATACACATACACATACACATACATACAAGACACATACACATACACATACATACAAGACACATACACATACACATACATACATAAATACACTCACATGCATATACATAAACACATGTTCACAGATTTAACTTCTCTACTTGTTCATGTAAATAGATACACACGTAAAGATACATATATATAATTAAGCACTAACAAGTAGATAGATATATAGATGGTAGTAGATAGATAGATATATATATAAAGTAAGTAAAGTCATCGGGGCGGCCTAAAGTCGGTATCAGCCAGTCAGCGAGGGACTATCCCCTTTTCACTAGCGCTAGACCAAGGAGATTGTTTGGCGTCTGAGTGGAGCGCCACACCTACCATCAGCTCCTTACTTTACCGCACAAGATCCCTGTGCTACTCATACGCTGAGTTGGTGAGGACCGGTATCGAACTAGGAAACCTTGTGGTTTCTAGCCGAACGCTCCACCGACTGAGCTAACCGGCCCCTGGTAGATATATAGATAGATAAATAATGACACAGACACAGTCAAAGATTCACTCCCACACCCGGTAGAGCTCTCTAGGAGCGACTTAAATTAACTTTCACTGTCAGCATAAAGCAATGATCGTCTGTTGTTTACAGACTTGATTTCTCTAGTGATCGTAAAAATATATTAAAAAAATGTGTGTATTTAATAGTTTAAACACCGCCCCTTAACGGCAGCTGTTAATTGGCCGAGAGGTTAACGAATCGGTCTGTGGAAGAGTCAATCGGGTTTCGCTCCTGGTCAGAGGTAGTTGTGGTGTCTAGCCACACTGAAGTGACAGGGTTAATTTACTTTATTGATATTTTTAGCAGAATTCTGTATTTATGGTTCATTTACTAAAAAGCTCTCGGATAGAAACTTATAAAAATCTTCTGATATGATTATTCAAACTCTTATCTTTATAGAAAAAAATTAAAAATTGTTTTTTGTCGGCTCGTTTTTTCATATTTCATAAAATAAAATGGGGGCTGGGTGACCTCGTAAAAATATTTCCCCTAATATATTTTAAGAAAAAACTATTTTAGACATATTTACATTAAAAGGTAAGGGATTATGCAAATTTTAGTGAAAACCAAACTATTAATTGATTTTTCAAAGAATTAAAAAAAGTCTTTAGTCATAACTTGTTTTTGGCTACGTTAAATTTCAATTGATTTAACGTTGCAAAAATGTAATTATTGTTTTTCGTTCCTAATTTTCATTGTTTCCGCCAGCTGAAAATTTAAAAAAAAATCATCAGGAGTTCTTTTAATGCTTCTTCCTTCGAATAAACAAAGAATTTTAAGATAATATTAACATTTATGCAAGTTTCCTTGTGTTAAATATAGGGGTGGGGTAAATTTTACATGGAAAATTGGAGGTACCTAAAGTGAACAAGCATGATAAGGGAAGAAAGTTGAGAGTTAGTGAGGGATCAGATTGTGAAGGAATCGACTAGACTGAAAGAGAAGAAGAAGAAGAAGAAGAAGAAGAAAAGAAAACAAGAAGAAGAAGAAGAAGAAGAAAAGAAGAAGATGATGAGGAAGAAGAAGAAGAAGAAGGAAGAAGAAGAGAAAAAATAAGAAACAAGAAGAAGAAGAGAAGAAAGAAGAAGAAGGAAAAAGGAAAAAAAAAAAAAACAAGATGAAGAAGAAGAAGAAGGGAAAAAACAAGAGAAGAAGAAAGAAGAAGAAGAAGAAGAAGATGAAAGAAGAAGAAGAAGAAGAAGAAAGAAGAAGAAAAAGGGAAAAGGAAGAAGAAGAGAAAAAAACAAGATCAAGAAGAAAAAAAGAAAAGAAGAGAGAAGAAGAAGAAGAAAAGAAGAAAGGAGAAAACAACGATGAAGAAGAAGAAGAAGGGAAAAAAAGAAGAAGAAGAAGAAGAAGAAAGAAGCGAGGAATAAGAAGAGAAGAAGAAGAAGAAAGAAGAAGAAGAAAAGAAGAAGAAGAAAGAAGAAGAAGGAGAAAAAAAAAAAAAAAGAAAAACAAGAAAGAGAAGAAAGAAAGGGAAAAACAAGATCAAGAAGAAGAAGAAGAAGAAGAGAAGAAGAGGAGAAGAAGAAGAAGAAGAAGAAGAAAAGAGAAGAAGAAGAAGAAGGGTAAGAAAAACAATAAAAAGAAATGAGGATGTATTAAAAGATTTTAGCGAAGATAGGGTGTATTTACGAATTGGAGTGGGGATAATAAAGAGAGGAGAAAGAAAGAAAATAAAAAAAAAAAAAGGCGGCTAAGAGGATGAGATATGGAAAGGAGGTTTGAAAAATTAACGAAGTAATAAAAAAGAAGAAGAAAAAAAAAAAGGAAAAGAAAAAAGAGAAACAAAGAGAAGACCAAAAAAGAGGAAAAAAAGAGTCTTAGTGTTGATGTATGTGGGGAGGGGGATATGTGAAAGAATTAAGAAAATGAAAAAAAAAGAAGAAAAAAAGAAAAAGAAGAAGAAAAAGAAAAAAGAAGAAGAGGGAGAGAGAGAGAGAGTGAGAGAGAGAGAGGGGGTAGAGAGAGAGAGAGACACAGAGTGAGAGAGAGAGAGAGAAAGAGAGAGAGAGAGAGACGAGAGAGAGAGAGAGAGAGAGAGAGAAGAAAAGAAAAACGCCAAAAATAGAGGAAAAAAGGTCTCTAGGGTATGAGGTGGGTGGGGAGCGGAGCTGTGAAAGAAATTAACAAAGTAAACAAAAGGAAAAAAGGAAGAAGAAAAAAGAAAAAGAAAAAAAAGATAGATAGAGATAGATAGATAGACCTGAGAGAAATAAAAAAAAACCCAGAGTGGGTGGGGAGAGGAGATGTGAAAGAATTAACAAAGAAAAAAGATAAAAGGAAGAAGAAAGGAAAAAAGAAAAGAAGAGAGAGAGAGAGAGAGAGAGAGAGAGAGAGAGAGAAGAGAGTGGAGAGAGAGTGGGAGAGAGAGAGGGGAGAGAGAGAGAGAGAGTGGGAGAGAGAGAGAGAGAGAGAGAGAGAGAGAGAGAGAGAGAGGAAAAAAAACGCAAAGAATAGAGGAAAAAAGGGTCTCTAGGGTATGAGGTGGGTGGGAGCGGAGCTGTGAAAGAATTAACAAAGTAAACAAAAAAAAGTAAAGAAAAAGAGAAAAGAAAAAAGAAGATAGAATAGATAGATTAGATAGATAGACCTGAGAGAAATAAAAAAAAACTCAGATGGGTAGGGAGAGAAGATGTGTGAAAGAATTAACAAAGAAAAAGTAAAAGAAAAAAAGGAAAAAAAAAGAAAAAAAAAGAAAAAGAAGTGTGTGTGTGTGTGTGTGTGAGAGAGAGAGAGAGAAGGAGAGAGAGAGAGAGAGAGAGAGAGAGAGGAGAGAGAGAGAGAGAAGAAAAAGAAAAGAACGAAAAAAAAAACGAAAAAAAACGTGGCTTAAGGGTATGAGGTGGGTAGGGAGCGGAGCTGTGAAAGAATTAACAAAGTAAACAAAAAGAAAAAAGGAAGAAGAAAAAAGAAAAAAGAAGATAGATAGATAGATAGATAGACCTGAGAGAAATAAACAAAAAACAGAGTGGGTGGGGAGAGGAGATGTGAAAGAATTAACAAAGAAAAAGTAAAAGAAAAAAGGAAGAAAAAAGAAGTGTTGTGTGTGTGTGAGAGAGAGAGGGAGGAAGAGAGAAGAGAGAGAGAGGAGAGAGGGGGGAGAGAGAGAGAGAGAGAAGGAAGAGAAGGGGGAAAAGAAAAGAACGAAAAAAAACGATAAAAAAAACGTAGCTTAAGGGTATGAATGGGCGGGAAAGGAAGATGTGAAAGAATTAAAAAGAAAAAAAAAAAAAAACAGAAAAAAAAATGGAAGAAGGAAAAAAAGTATCCTCTTTGAAAAAGAATCTTGATTAAAGATTCTTTCACCAACAGGAAATTAAAGTTGA
>JALAJA010000075.1:270128-288152 GCA_023376005.1 Doryteuthis pealeii
AACACGCTAATATTAGCAACGCCTCCCCACCAATAGACTCTCTTCGCTTGTATGTCTTCTTTCCTTCTTTCATTTTTTCTTAAGTCTTTCTTTACTTCTTTCTTTTTTTCTTTCTTCTTACGTATTTCTTTCTTTCTTTCTTTCTTTCTTTCTTTCTTTCTTTCTTTCTTTTTCTTTCTTTCTTTCTTTCTTTCTTTTTTCTTTCTTTCTTTCTTTCTTTCTTTCTTTCTTTCTTTCTTTCTTCTTTCTTTCTTCTTCTTTCTTTCTTTCTTTCTTTCTTTCTTTTTTCTTTCTTTCTTTCTTTCTTTCTCTTTCTTATGTCTTTCTTTTCTTTCTTTCGTCATTCTTTCTTTATTTCTTCCTTCCTTTCTTTCTTTCCTTCATTTTTCTTTCTTTCTTTCTTTCTTTCTTTCTTTCTTTCTTTCTTTGTCTTTCTTTCGTTCTTACATCATTCTTTCTTATGTCTTTCTTTCTTTCTTTCTTTCGTCATTCTTTCTTTATTCTTTCTTCCTTTCTTTCTTTCCTTCATTTTTCTTTCTTTCTTTCTTTCTTTCTTTCTTTCTTTCTTTCTTTCTTATGCATACATGCATACATGCAAGCGTGCATGCATAATAATTATTTCCTTCTTTCATTTTTCTTCTTTTTTTCTTTCTTATGTCTTTCCTTCTTTCTTTCTTTCCTTTTTTCTTTCTTTCTTTCTTAAGGAATGTATTTCTTTCTTTCTTTCTTTCTTTCTTTCTTTCTTAATGAATGTATTTCTTTCTTTTCCATCTTTCTTTCTTAAGGAATGTATTTCTTTCTTTCTTTCTTTCCTTCTTTCTTTCTTTCTTTCTTTCTTTCTTAAGGAATGTATTTCTTTCTTTTTTCCATCTTTCTTCTTTCTTAAGGAATTTTCTTTCTTTCTTTCTTTCTTAACGGATGCATTTCTTTTTTTTCTTTCTTTCTTCTTCTTTCTTTCTTAAGTATATTTTCTTTCTCTTTTCTACTTTCATTTTATTAGTTATTTTTTGTTTTTTACCCCCCCCCCCGCCGGTTTGCTAACCCTACCCCTCACGCCCTTCTCGTCCATCTGTGAAAGGCCAATTCGGATAAGGTGTTAACGAACTGTCGGTCGGGTATGAAGTGCTCTAACTAAGGGAAAATGGACACCTTCAAAAGCCTACAGTCGCCATTACCCGCCAATGCCTCCCGGCCAGCAAAAAGGGGCCCCTTGTATCAATGTCTTTAAATCTATTCCCGTCCATCAAGACGATTGACCGGACGGTTAACCACATTGAAAAGAATCGACAATACAATGAATTCTCCATGTCTGTAGGGACGATGCATGTGTGTGTGTGTGTGTGTGTGTGTGTGTGTGTGTGTTTTGCAGCTCTCAAAACACACACACACACACACACACACACACACACACACACACAACCAACGCACCCAACCAGCACAGATACTCAAACATACACTCACGAGTGCGCACTTACGTACACATACATACATGTAAGCGTATACATTTGTATATGCCTATCTGAATTCAGGATGTCTATTCATACACCCTCACACACACGCACACACACATACATACACACAGGTGCGTACACACTCGTTTGTGTACGTAGTTATTTAATATTGGTGAATTGAAAATAAAGTGTTCGATTACGAGTATAAGAGCTGTATTTATTTGCTATAGATTACAATACATTCAAGGGTCGATTGTTACCATTGGTTTCAAAACAGCGTATCGGTCACTTACCAGCAAGACAACGCGTCTGTGAAAGAACATACAACGAATTTCAATTCAATTTTATATGTTTAACAAGCTAGTTTCACAGATACATCATTACTGAATAGCGAGTTCGATCCTCGCTGGATGCCTCATTCCTGCGACTCATGCTACCCGTGGCGAATGTGTTGGGTAATTGAATATCCCATCGTGATGTAATAGTTATCAAGACAGTCTCGCAGATCCATTATAAGTGAATCGCGATTTCGATCCTCGCTGGATGCCTCACTCATACGAACTTTTTTCACATCCTACCCGTGGCGAACGGGTTGGGTAAATACCTACACATTTCTGAGGCTTGTTATTTTAATAAGGAGATGATTTGGTGGTTCGTTCGTTTGATTTTACGGCATGCCAACCCTTGTTGAGTTATTTTAAGCCGAAGACATTGTTTTATTCATTCTTGATGAGTACTGAATTTTCTTTTAAAATTTAGTTTTTTTTCCCCTTTTAAACTCATAGATGGAACCCTAGCACTGTGTGTCAAAGTGGACCTGGGAGTAATGGGGATTAAGAGATATTCCACACTCTTCACACTCTCCAGAGCTCCAGAATTGGTATTTCACTTTCAGATTGCTGAATACAATCTGTTCCCTACATTTTATACCCGTGTTAAACAGGTCATAACAATAACATAATGGCTCTTTTTTAAAAACAATAATGCCTCTTATTAGAAATTTACTTTTTTAGGACCTTATCTTATAATATATTTGCTTTTTTTACAACAAAAATGCCTTTTATTATAAGAAATTTACTTTTTGATGACCATTTTTATAAATAATGACATTTTTAGAACAAAAATTTCTTTTATTAAAAGAAATTTACTTTTTTACGACGATATTTAAGACATAATGCCTTTTTTAGAACATAAATAGAATATAATTATTCTTATTAGAAGAAATTTAGTTTTTTAGGATATTGACGTCAGATCTAAGACCATCAGTTACCGTCTTCTAGTATATTTATAATAAAAAGGGCTGGGAATTTCCTATACGGGTCATAAGATTCGGACAATCATAGAGGTGATAGGGCTTGACGTGACCAGCCGATTTATCCGTCTAGCCTAAATAAGTTGCATGTCTTGGACTGCTCAGCCACCTCGATTCCATCCTTAAGCCTCACGGGTCGCCACTCACGGCCAACAGATGACCCCTTTGGTGGGATTTTACCCCTCTGCAGAGGTGCAGTCGGTGTATTCTTCTGTCGCAGCCGACAGGGCGAGAGTAGATGGCACCATCTTGATTAAAACACAGGAAGTAATATCAAGGAACTTTTTTCTAAGGAACTTTTGGTAATTTATGAGGAAGTGCTTCCCGGTCTCCTGCCTCAAAAATTGCTACCCGGTGACTATTAAAATAACGACCCAGCTCAGTCTATTCAAAACTATCCATCTTCATATCTATCTATCTATCTATCTCAATTTGTTCATATTCATCTATATTACTTTAAATACTAAGTTTTTTTTTTATTCAGGTATGTTTAATGTCTTGTTTTTAGTTTAAATAAACAAGAATTACGACAAAAAAGATGTACCCACCAAATACATTTACTTGTTGAAAATATCTATCTCCATTTATTCATATCTATCTATATTATTTTGTTTGTCTATCTATCTATCTATCTATCTATCTATCTATCTATCTCAGTCTATTCCAAACTATATATCCATCTTCATATCTAAACAAGAATTACGACAAATTACGATAAATAAACAAGAATTACGACGAGCTGGGGTTGTTATTTTGATAGTCACCGGGTAGCAGTTTTTGAGGCAGGAGACCGGGACGCACTTCCTCATAAATTACCAAACTTTTTTTCTAAAGAACTTTTTTCAGTTCTTACTGATATTTTAAATACAAACACAACTAATGGAACTCCATATTTACCGCGTTTTTTTTCGACAAACCTGTGTCCATTGGCTTCTGCCATTGGACTGGTAAGATATTTAACATCTGTTGACTTTTATATATATATATATATATATATATATATATATATATATATATATATATATTTACCAACCCTCCGCACGAGCAGGATGTGACACAAGGTCAATTTCTTAAGCGGAGTTTAACAGGTTTGAATTCAGAGTTTTTCTTCTCCTAGATCAGTTGCCTAACCAAGGTTAAAGAGCCCAGTTTGCCCTACTATTTACCCATAGCTGGAGGGAGAGTAGAATTCATACCTTTCCCAAGGGTATTAGCGCTAAGTGAAATGCAATTACCACGTCCAGGATTTGAACTCGGGGCGACGAGTCCATTTCCTATGACTTTAACCATTACACCACGCGCTTCTTTTGATATATAAGGTGTGTGCCAGATCCTCGCTCCTACTTATAGACTATGCCAGAATTATGTGATCTTTTCCTTGGCCAATCACTGGCAGTACTCTGAGGTTGATACAGTACTTAACCGACCCTACTGATCATAATTACGTTAACGTTCATGGACGACGGACATAGGATTAAATCACTGGACCTCTACCAAATACGCAGGATAGGACTTATACGCTTACCAAAGGATCACCAAAGGATTCTTTAACATAGGACTTTCTTTAAGCCCTTTTCAACTGACCAAGGATGGCACTTAAAAACCTTACAACATCAGCGTAATCAAAGGGCGGCTTCCACCCAAGAAAACACCTGCCCCCGCGATTTAAAAAGGCAGGGATGGATTTAGAGCTGATAGATAGATAGATGAGACCATACACCGAAAAAGAAAGAATGCTGACGGGATTCACACAATTTTTAAACACGAGCCACGCATGAGTTTTGGTTTGTGCGTGGTTCCCCACTATAATGATCCTTGTGTCCAATTGGATGTCAGTAAATACTCCATTTCGTCGGGGACGGCCTAATGTCGGTATCAGCCATGCAGCGAGGGAGTCTATCCCCTTTTCACTGGCGCTAGATCAAGGAGATTATTTTAGCGTCTGAGGTGGAGCGCCACACCTACCATTTAACATAATAAAAATATTAAGAAGGCATCTGATCGTTTATATATATGTATGTACGTATGTATATATGTCTATATCTATCTATCTATCTATCTACGTTCAGATCTATTTCTCTCTATCTGGCCGTTCATATATATCTATGTATGTATGGATGAATGCATCTATCTATCTATCTATTATCTATCTATCCCACACTGTTCATATCTCTCTATATATCAGTCGCTATCTATCTATCTATCTATCTATCTATCCAACTGTTCATATCTCTCTATATATCAGTCGCTATCTATCTATCTATCTATCTATCTATCCAACTGTTCATATCTCTCTATATATCAGTCGCTATCTATCTATCTATCTATCTATCCCACTGTTCATATCTCTCCATATATCAATCGCTATCTATCTATCTATCCATCTATCAACGTTCAGATCTATTTCTCTCTATCTGGCCGTTCATATATATGTATGAATCTATCTATCTATCTATCTATCTATCTATCTATCCCATTGTTCATATCTCTCTATATATCAGTCGCTATCTATCTATCTATCTATCTATCTACGTTCAGATCTATTTCTCTCTATCTGACCGTTCATATGTATGTAGGTGTGTTTACATCTATCTATCTATCTATCCATCTATCTATCTATCTATCTATCCCACTGTTCATATCTCTCTATATATCAGTCGCTATCTATCTATCTATCTATCTATCTATCTACATTCAGATCTATTTCTCTCTATCTGACCGTTCATATGTATGTATGTAGGTATGTTTACATCTATCTATCTATCTATCTATCTATCTATCTATCTATCTATCTATCCCACTGTTCATATCTCTCCATATATCAATCGCTATCTATCTATCTATCCATCTATCTATCTACGTTCAGATCTATTTCTCTCTATCTGACCGTTCATATGTATGTAGGTGTGTTTACATCTATCTATCTATCTATCTATCTATCTATCTATCTATCTATCTATCTATCTATCCCACTGTTCATATCTCTATATATCAGTCGCTATCTATCTATCTATCTACGTTCAGATCTATTTCTCTCTATCTGACCGTTCATATGTATGTAGGTATGTTTACATCTATCTATCTATCTATCTATCTATCTATCTATCTCACTGTTCATATCTCTCTATATATCAGTCGCTATCTATCTATCACGTTCAGATCTATTTCTATCTGACCGTTCATATGTATGTAGGTTTGTTTACATCTATCTATCTATCTTTATCTATCCCACTGTTTCTATCTCTCTATATATCAGTCGCTATCTATCTATCTACGTTCAGATCTATTTCTCTCTATCTGACCGTTCATATGTATGTAGGTATGTTTACATCTATCTATCTATCTATCTATCCCACTGTTCATATCTCTATATATCAGTCGCTATCTATCTATCTATCTACGTTCAGATCTATTTCTCTCTATCTGACCGTTCATATGAATGTAGGTATGTTTACATCTATCTATCTATCTATCTATCTATCTATTCATATCTCTCTATATATCAGTCGCTATCTATCTATCTATCTATCTATCTATCGACGTTCAGATCTATTTCTCTCTATCTGACCGTTCATATGTATGTATGTATGTTTACATCTATCTATCTATCTATCTATCTATCAATCCTACTGTTCATATCTCTCTATATATCAGTCGCTATCTATCTATCTATCTATCTATCTATCTACGTTCAGATCTATTTCTCTCTATCTGACCGTTCATATGTATGTAGGTGTGTTTACATCTATCTATCTATCTATCTATCTATCTATCTATCTATCTATCTATCTATCCCACTGTTCATCTCTCTCTATATATCAGTCGCTATCTATCTATCTATCTATCTATCGACGTTCAGAACTATTTCTCTCTATCTGACCGTTCATATGTATGTATGTATGTATGTATGTATGTTTACATCTATCTATCTATCTATCTATCTATCTATCTATCTATCTATCAATCCCACTGTTCATATCTCTATATATCAGTCGCTATCAATCTATCTATCTACGTTCAGATCTATTTCTCTCTATCTGACCGTTCATATGTATGTAGGTGTGTTTACATCTATCTATCTATCTATCTATCTATCTATCTATCTATCTATCTATCTATCTATCTATCTATCTATTTCTCTCTACCGTTCATATATATGTCCAATTGGATGTCAGTAAATACTCCATTTAACATAATAAAAATATCGATAAGGCATGACCAAAAAAGAATAATCATATTTCTTCTGACATCAGTTTCAATTAAATATTGTTTGGGACATTGCAGATCTTGAAATAAGGAAGTAGAAAATATTCTTACCATACAACCTCATAAGAAATACAACAAGAGAGGATAGCAGATCTAATAAAACTATCGTTTGAAATCAATCAATCTATCTATCTATCTATCTATCTATCTACGTTCAGATCTATTTCTCTCTATCTGACTGTTCTTATATATGTATGTATGCATGTATGCATGTATGTAGGTTTACATCTATCTATCTATCTATCTATCTATCTATCTATCTATCTATCTATCCCACTGTTCATATCTCTATATATCAGTTGCTATCTATCTATCTATCTATCTATCTATCTATCTATCTACATTCAGATCTATTTCTCTCTATCTGGCCGTTCATATATATATGTACTTATGTATGTACGTATGTATGTATGTATGTCTATATCTATCTATCTATCTATCTATCTATCTATCTATCTATCTATCTATCTATCCCACTGTTCATATCTCTCCATATATCAATCGCTATCTATCTATCTATCTACGTTCAGATCTATTTCTCTCTATCTGGTCGTTCATATATATGTATGTACGTATGTATGTATGTATATATGTATGTTTACATCTATCTATCTATCTATATATATATCTATCTATCTATCTATCCCACTGTTCATATCTCTCTATATATCAGTCGCTATCTATCTATCTATCTATCTATCTATCTATCTATCTACGTTCAGATCTATTTCTCTCTATCTGGTCGTTCATATATATGTATGTACGTATGTATGTATGTATATATGTATGTTTACATCTATCTATCTATCTATCTATCTATCTATCTATCTATCTATCTATCCCACTGTTCATATCTCTCTATATATCAGTCGCTATCTATCTATCTATCTATCTATCTACGTTAAGATCTATTTCTCTCTATCTGACCGTTCATATATATGTATGTATGCATGTATGTATGTATGTTTACATCTATCTATCTATCTATCTATTGACGTTCAGATCTATTTCTCTCTATCTGACCGTTCATATATATGTATGTATGTACGTTTACATCTATCTATCTATCTATCTATCTATCTTTCTATCGATTGAACAGTGGGTGATACGAAATAACAACAAAATACCCCCAAAAAGTTAAGAAGAAATTGTTAATTATAAATAAACAAAGAGAGAAAAGAGATGATAAAAAAGAAAACCCCAACCCACAAAAACAAACAACAAAAAAAACGATAAAGTTTGGCTGAAATCAATGAAATATCAGACAAAAGAAATGAAAGGAAAAAGATAGTAAGAGTGCATGATGGGACATTTTTGAGGGAGAAATTCAGATCTCACCCAGAATTGTAAAGGAACGAAGGGAAACATGAATGGAAACACGATAAAAATGTTTCAAGAATATTTGTAAAAAACAAAAAGAAATTCAAAATAATATGAAGTTAGTGTATAAAAAAGCCAAGAGAGAAAAAAGCTTAACAAAAGAATGAATAATAATAATAATAATAATAATAATAATAATAATAATAATAAGAAGAAGAAGTAGAACAAGAAGGGAGAAGGAGAAGAAAAAGAAGAAAAGCCCAAAAAGTAATAATAATAATAATAATAAGAAGAAGAAGAAGAAGAAGAAGAAGAAAAAGAAAGAAAGGTTCAAAAAGTAATAATAATAATAATAATAATAATAATAATAAGAAGAAGAAGAAGAACAACAACAACAACAAGAAGAAGGAGAAGAAAAAGGCACAAAAAGTGATAATAATAATAATAATAATAATAATAATAATAATAATAAGAAGAAGAAGAAGAAGAAGAAGAAGAAAAGAAGAAGAAGAAAGGCCCCAAAAGTAATGATAATAATAATAATAATAATAATAAATAATATAATTAATATAATATAAGATGAAGAAGAAGAAGAAGAAGAAGTAGTAGAAGGAGAAGAAAAGAAGAAAGGCTCAAAAAGTAATAATAATAATAATAATAATAATAATAAGAAGAAGAAGAAGAAGAAGAAGAAAGGCCCCAAAAGTAATGATAATAATAATAATAATAATAATTTAATAATAATATAAGATGAAGAAGAAGAAGAAGAAGAGAAGAAGTAGTAGAAGGAGAAGAAAAAGAAAGAAAGGCTCAAAAGTAATATAATAAGAAGAAAGAAGAAGAAGAAGAAGAAGAAGAAGAAAAAAGAAGAAGAAAGGCCCAAAAGTAATGATAATAATAATAATAATAATAATAATAATAATAATAATATAAGATGAAGAAGAAGAAGAAGAAGAAGAAGAAGTAGTAGAAGGAGAAGAAAAAGAAGAAAGGCTCAAAAAGTAATAATAATAATAATAATAAGAAGAAGAAGAAGAAGAAAGGCCCGAAAAGTAATAATATAAAAAAATGAAGGCTACTTTAAAAACGAAGAACTATTTCTTGTCAACGCCAAAGACGATTCGCTGAGTAATTGGAATCTTAATTAGTTATTGCGTGTCACCATTTTACTAAAAACAGACGATATAATAATGGCCGCAAAGACAGTGAGTAGAGTTTCGATTATAGTCAAAAAAAAAAAAAAAAGAAAAAAAGAAGAAAAATAGAAAAGAAACAAAAACTCAAAGAAGTAAAGGCGCCTGCTTCCTACGGTCGCGATGAAAAGCCGTTGACGAGATAAAGACAAGACAATTTACAAGATGGCGGATACTGACGCCAAGCACATTGACCGGAAGTCCGGCGCATTGTTAACTCATTTCCGGTTGCAAATGAGGGACGGAAGATGGAAAAGGAGGAAACGTAGCTTTGGGGTACGATGGAGTCTGGAGGAAAGGCAAAATGAAAATAAGAGTTTGTTGGGTAGAGGGAACGTGTAATTCGGTGGGGTGGGGGAGGGGGTTGAGGAATGAAGAATGAATGGAAGGAAAGGGGGTGGGGGTTCTCGAGTTGTGATTCTCGAGTTAAGACGAGTTTAAAATGGGATCTATTTAATAATTAGGATTGAAAAGTGTAAAGAGTCGATTATTTGATGGAGTCAGGGAGATGAGAGGGTTTTCTGTGTAGCGTTTGTCGTCGTGGTGAAGGATGAGGCGGTTTTTTTTCCGAAGAGATGGAGAGCGGGGCTGGGGTGGGTTACCTGAAGAGTGGACAAAATATTTGCTCACAGGAAGTGACAGGACAATAAAAACGGTTTAAATATTAAAAAAAGAAAGAAAATATCTTTCTCTCTTTCTTAAGCGATGGGCGTTTTAAAAGAGATAGATAGATAGATAACTAGAGAGAGAGAGAGAGAGAGAGAGAGAGAGAGAGAGAGAGAAGAGAGAGAAGAGGAGAGAGAGAGAGAGAGAGAGAGAGAATACTGAAAAGAAAGAAAAGAGAAAAATATGATATAAAGAAAATTGGAACCATGAGAGAGAGAGAGAGAGAGAGAGGAGGAGAGAGAGGAGAGAGAGAGAAATACTAAAAAGAAAGAGAAAGAAAGGAAAAAGATAAAAGAAAATTAGAAATAAAGAAAATCTGAATCATGAGAGAGAGAGAGAGAGAGAGAGAGGAGAGAGAGAGAGAGAGAGAGAGAGAGAATAACTAAAAAGGAAAAAGAAAAAGAGAATATAAGAAATAAAAATCTGAACCACAAGAGAGAGAGAGAGAGAGAGAGAGAGAGAGAGAGAGAGAGAGAGAGAGAGAGAGAGAGAGAGAGAGAGAGAATAACTAAAAAAAGAAAAAAAAGAGATATAAGAAATAAAAATCTGAACCACGAGAGAGAGAGAGAGAAAGATAGATAGATAGATAGATAGATAGATAGAGAGAGAGAGAGAGAGAGAGAGAGAGAGAGAGGGGGGGGGGTAAGAGTAAAAAAGAAGACAAAGAGAGAAGGAAAGAAAAAAAAGTGAAAATGCTCATGAACGCATGAAAGTGTTGACAAAAAAACAAAACAGAACAAACAAACAAAACAAACAAACAGACAGACAGACAGACCCCCAAAATAAAATGAAACAAATAGATTAACCATT
This sequence comes from Doryteuthis pealeii, assembly GCA_023376005.1. NCBI lineage: Eukaryota > Metazoa > Mollusca > Cephalopoda > Myopsida > Loliginidae > Doryteuthis > Doryteuthis pealeii. The sequence continues at coordinate 281,147 of JALAJA010000075.1, forward strand.
AGATTCGGATTTGCGAATAAGATAAATATTTAATCCGATAATTCAAGCTGATTTTCTATGTTTTTACATGCCCGTGGGCCAAGGAGTGCCTTGCCGTGGAGCATGTCTTAAATGTCGTAGGTTCGATCTCCCCTTGGTTCCCGACTAGATGTTGATTGATTGTTTCGTTTCGTTACTTTGTTTAATGGTATATCAACCTTCGTGGGTTATCTAATGCCAAAACTAACCTAGTAGAAGTAAGTAAAAAAAGTTAGCGGTGTAGCATATTGTCGGTATCAGCCGGACAGAGAGGGAGTCTATTCCCTTTTCGCTAGTGCTAAACCAGGAAGAGTTTTTGTTGGGATGGGGCTGGCGCTACCGACCGTCTGCTCCCCACTTTACGCACATATAAGATTACCCAAGCTGTGCTACTCATACACTGAGATGGAGGGGACCGGTATCGAACTCGGAACCTAGCGATTCCTTGGCAGATGCTCTGTCGACTGAGCTAAACTGGCCCCTCACTTACTAGGATGTCACAGTCTAGCACATTAGCCACTACGCCACCGTCCTTTGAATGGTTGGTTTCACAACATGTCAACCCTTCTGGGTTATTTAATGCCGAAATCAATTTTTTTTTGCTAGCAATTAGATTTGGTTGGGTTTAGCTTACTTAGCGGCATATCAACCCCTTACGGGTTATTTAATGCCGAAATTTGATTATAATCACTAGTAAGAATATGCGCTACCCGGCCGTAAGTATTTAATTTTTAATGTAATGAAATATATTAAGTTAGAAAGACTGGACCATATTACCTTTAGGCACACCTTTTTGATCTCGATTAAGAAACATTTTTTCATTTACACCGTCAATATCCGACTGTTTGTTAGGGGTTAGGGTTAGGGATTAGGGTTAGGGGGTTAGAGTTAGTGTTAGGGTTAGGGTTAGGGATAGGGGTTAGTTTTATAATTTAAAAAAAATCTAAAAATCGTCTGTTAAAACAACCGGATATTGACGGTGCGAATGAAAAACATGTCCTTTCTTAATTGAGATCAAAAAGGGGTGCCTAAAGGTCATATGGTCCGAAAGACTAACGAAATTAGAACGCATATAAAAAGTTTACACTTATTTCAATTATATTTGGTTTCTATATAAAATCATTCATAGGATTGATTTTAATACATTGGAGAACAAAACAATAATATTAGAGATTAATAACACCAAGTAATTATTTACTAAACCCAGTTTTGTTAAAACCAATATGCAAATTAATCACACCATATATTATATAAACCTTTATTTCTTAATGACACATTGCAGGATTTGAAATGCAGTAATAACAAGGGTGGTTTTGAGGCAAATCTAACTCGGATTTTCATAGAGACATCGTCAATAAATAAGATTTATTCGATGTATCAATGATTTTGACTATAAATTAAATACTAATTCATAAACGTACGCAATTCCTGAGGGTTTGTAACGTAATCAGTGACGTATTTCCGGTTACAGGCATATAGACACCGTATCTCCATTATAATAAAAATATCATTTGTTTGCATAGTTATATAGTATCAACTGTTCCTAACCAATACTATTAATTTTCAAACAAATTAATTTGGCCCATCGATGGAATCTTAAAACCCCGGGACAGAGTAAACCTGAAAGTAATGTCAAAAAAGGATACTCTACATTCTCCAGAGCTCCAATTTACTGTCATACCCAGGACACGCAATCAATTATAAGGTTACACGTAACTATTCTTATTCAATTCAATAATATGATTAGAATAGAGATTAAGTGCCTCTATTATCGAAACTTCGTCACAACCGACCTCAGAATCCCTTAGTTATTTAAAATTTCAAAAAGAAGGGTAATTTGCATATTGATCTTAACAATTTGATTTTAATAAATATTTGCTTGGTATTATTGATTTGTGATTTTTTAGACAGATCGAGCAGTGACAAAAATAACTCGGCAACTTCGGCATTGTTCTTTCAGGATGCCTCAGGATCCAGGCAATAAATCCATCCATACCCACTTTAGACGATGGGGAGGTGCTGACTGGTGGAAAGGATCCACTGAAGTTGGGCTGATTTATTTTGATATCACCAAATAGACGAATGGGCTATAAAGTAATGCCTCTTATTTATTTCTATAAATACTACAACAGATAAAGAGAACTTTATGGCATCGATGAATAGGGCAAGTTTTCAGCTACAAAACAGTATTATGTTATATGGAATCCACTACGGGCAATGCATTTTAGTCAGTGATGAACAATAGTCCTTTCTTTCTTTCTTTCGTCTTTACCAACTTCTTTCTTTCTTTCTTTCTTTCTTGTCCTCTTTTTTTGTTGACCACTTTCTTTTTCTTTTTTCTTTGCCTCTTTCTTTCTTTCGGTCTTTCTTTCTTTCTTCCTTCCTTTCTTTCTTTCTTTCTTTGCCTCTTTCTTTCTTTTTGTTTACCTCTTTCTTTCTCTCTTTCTTTCTTCCTTCTTTCCTTTCTTTCTTTGCCGCTTTCTTTCTTTTTTTCTTTACCTCATTCCTTCTTTTTTCTTTCTTTCTTTCTTTTTTTCTCCCTTCCTTTCTTTCCTTCTTTGCCTCTTTCTTTCTTTTTTCTTTACCTCTTTCTTTCTTTCTTTCTTTCGGTCTTTCTTTCTTTCTTTCTTTGCATCTTTCTTTCTTTCTTTCTTTCTTTCTTTCTTTCTTTCTTTCTTTCTTCCTTTCTTTGCCTCTTTCTTTCTTTTTTGTTTACCTCTTTCTTTCTCTCTTTCTTTCTTTCTTTCTTTTTTCTTCCTTCCTTTTTTTCTTTCTTTGGCTCTTTCTTTCTTTTTTCTTTACCTCCTTCTTTCTTTCTTTCTTTCTTTTTCCTTCCTTTCTTTCTTTGGCTCTTTCTTTCTTTTTTCCTTACCTCTTTCTTTCTTTCTTTCTTTGCTTCTTTCTTTCTTTTTTGTTTACCTCTTTCTTTCTTTCTTTCTTTCTTTCTTTCTTTCTTTCTTTCTTTCCTTTTTTTTGGCTCTTTCTTTCTTTCTGTCTTTCTTTCTTCCTTTCTTTCTTTGCCTCTTTCTTTCCTTCTTTTCCTCTTTCTTTCTTTCTTTGGTTTTTGACCTCTATCTATCTTTCTTTCTTTTCTTTCTTTCTTTGCTTCTTTCTTTCTTTTTTTCTTAACCTCTTTCTTTCTTTCTTTCTTTCTCTTTTTCTTTTTTCCCTCCTTTCTTTCTTCCTTTCTTCCCTCTTTCTTTCTTTTTGGTTTACCTCTTTCGTTCTTTCTTTCGTTCTTTCTTTCTTTCTTTCTTTCTTTCTGTCTTTCTTTTTTCCTTCCTTCCTTTCTTCCTTTCTTTGCCTAGTTCTTTCATTTTTATTTACCTCTTTCTTTCTTTCAGTCTTTCTTTCTTTCTTTCTTTCTTTCTTTCTTTCTTTCTTTCTTTCTTCTTTACCTCTTTCTTTCTTTCTGTATTTCTGTCTTTCTTTCTTCCTTTTTTTCTTTGCCTCTTTCTTTCCTTCTTTTCCTCTTTCTTTCTTTCTTTGGTTTTTGACCTCTATCTTTCTTTCTTTCTTTGCCACATTCTTTCTTTCTTTCTTTTTTTCTTTCTTCCTCACTCTCACAGTTTTACTCTCTCACTTTTTGTTCTTTCTCAAAAAATCTTTCCTTCTTTCGCTTACCCACTCTTTCTTTCTTGGTCACTTTCTTTCTTTCTTTTTCTTTGTTTACTTCTTCCTTTCTTTCTTTCTTTTTGCCACTTCTTTCATCCTTTCTTTCTTTTTTTAAACTTTTGTTTTATATTTTTATTCAATTTATTCATTTCTTTTACTCTTTCTGTCTGCTTTACACTGTTTTTTAAATAAATTCTTACTCTCCCTTTCATTCTCTCTCTCTCTCTCTCTCTCCCTTCTCCCTCTCTCTCTATCTCTCTCTCCCCTTCCTCTCGCTCTTTATCTCTCTCTCCCCATCTCCCTCTCTCTCTCCTCTACTTCCTCTCTCTCTCTCTCTCTCTCTTACTCACTATTTTTTCTTTTTTTTGACCATATTTTTCTCAAAATCTCTAAGTATTCACTTTCTTTCTTTCTTTCTTTTTTTCTTTCTTTCTTTCTTTCTTTATTGGCCTCTACATTTTCTCTTTCTCTTTTACCTTGCTTACCCCCCTCTCTCTCTCTGTATATCTGTCTCTGTCTCTGTCTTAATCTCTCTCACTTTCTTTTTTCTCACTATATCTTTCTCAAAAAACTCCTCTTCTCACTCTTACCCACTCTTCCGTATTTTTTAATTTTTAAAAATACTTTATTCACTACGGGCGTTTCCCTTCTTTCTTTCTTTCTTTCTTTATTTATTTCTTTCTTTCTTTCTTTCTTTCGTTTCTTTTTATTCTGATTTTGTATTTATCTATTTTTTTGTCATTTTTAATTTAAAAAATCTATCCCTTCCTTACTCTCTTTTTTTTTTTTCAATTTCTTGTTCTCTTACTCTTTCTTTCTTTTCTTTCTTTTTCTTCTTTTCTTTCACGTTTATTTTTTCTTTCTCACTATATTTTTCTCAAAAAACTCTCCTAATTTTTTTCTCTTCTACTCTCTCTTTCTTGCTTTCATTTCTTTCTCTTTTTTCTTTTCTTTCTTTTCTTTCTTTTCTTTCTTTCTTTCTTCTTTTCTTTCTTTATCTTTCTTTTCTTTCTCTCTATCTAAGTGTCTCTTCTTCTCACTCTAAGTATTTTCTCTTTTCTTTCTTTTCTTCAACTTTTTGTTTTTTTTCTCACTATTTTTCTCAAAAAACTCTCCTTACTCTCTTTTTTTTTTAATTTCTTGCTCTCATACTCCATCTTTCTCTGAATTTCATTCTTCTCTTTCTTTCTTTCTTTTTTCTTTCTTTTCTTTTCTTTTCTTTCTTTCTCCTATCTAAGTGTCTCTTCTCTCTCTAAGTATTCTCTTTCTTTTCTTTCTTTCTTTTCTTTTCTTTAATTTCTTTCATTCACTTTTTTTTTCTCACTATATTTTTTTCTCAAAAAACTCCTCTCTGCTTAAACACGTCTTTTTTTAATTTTCTCTCTTCTTACTTTCTCCTTTTTTTTTCTTTCTTTCATTCTTCCTCGTTCTTTTCCTTTCTTTCTTTCTTTCTTTTTTTTCTTTCTTTTCTTTCACCACGTTCATTTTTTTTTTCTCCTCGACAACTCATCTCAAAACTCTCCTTTCAATCTTTTTAATTTTTTCTCTCTTATCTCTCTCTCTCTCTCTCTGCTTTTTCATCATTCTTCCTCTCTCTTCCTGTCTTACACTCCTCACCGTTTATTTTTTCTCTCTATATTTTTTTTTTTCCTCTCAAACTGCTCTCGCTCTCGCTCACACTCTCTGCTGTCCTTTTTTTTTTTTTCTCTATTCACTACGCGCGTCTTCCTTCTCGCCTCTCTACTTCACATTTCTTGACAATAAGGCCAAGGATTAGTTAATTTAGCCGTTTTATGGGACTCCCTTTTTTTTTTTTTCACACCCCCCCCCCAGACCGTCCTAGTCCCTCAAAGAACATCCTCTTTTCGGGGTTTTTCGTTGAGCAACGGCCGGGTAACGAGTCGAAATGAATGAAACAACACTTTGACCGCCAGCCATTTTCTCCTTGAGAAGTATCCACCATTGTTGGTTTTGATGGGAGCATCGGCGGCTGACAATAGCGCATGCGCAATGGGAACGCGCGCCAAAATACAATGACACACGAACGCTCAAATAGTGATGCACACACACCACACACATACACACACATACATACACACTCGTGTGCGCGTGCGCACCACCTACACATACACATTTGCACACGCATTAACAAACTCACAGATATTCGTCCATGATAACCTCATCGAGCTGAAATGGTTAACAAGACAGCCACATAAATTATTACGACGTACTGAGTTCGATCTTCACTAGCTTCATTTAGCCTAATTCGGACCTTTAGGCACACCTTTTTTGATCTCGATTAAGAAAGGACATGTTTTTCATTTACACCGTCAATATCCGGTTGTTTTAACAGACGATTCTCAGATTTAAAAAAAATTTATAAAACTAACCCCTAACCTTAACCCTAACCCTAACCCCTAACAAACAACCGGATATGGACGGTGTAAATGAAAAAAATGTCCTTTCCTAATCGAGATACAAAAAGGGGTGCCTAAAGGTAATATGATCCCCTAATTGTTTAACGGCATGTAAACTCCTTATGGATTATTTAATACCGAAATTCATTTCATTTATAAATGTTTGCTTATAATCGTAACTGTATTTTTAATTATTTTTCTATGTATTTTTGAGATGAGGATTAGGGTGAATAATTTTGATGTTTCGGACTGTTGTTCTCATCTTTATTAGGGTAAGGGCCGGTTTAGCTCAGTCGGTAGAGTTCTCAGCTAGGTACCACAAGGTTCTTTGTTCAATACCGGCCTTCGCCAACTCAGCGTATGAGTTGCACAGGGATCTGTGCAGTAAAGTGAGGAGCTGATGGTAAGTGTGGTGCTCCGTCTCATATGCTAAAAAATAATCTCCTTGGTCTAGTGCTAGTGAAAAAGCGGATATACACCCTCGCTGTCTGGCTGATACCGACATTAGGCCGCCCCGACGACTTACTTATAAGCACAACGTTTCAGCTGCTGTTTCCTTTGGCCTTCCTCAGATGTTTCCTGAGTATCCGAGTATCGCAATACTGGATGCACTAGCTCACAGAAGAACACAGGTATCAGGTGTTAAAAACTTTGATCTGATGTTTAGAATCCTCCCAAGACAAGCTTGATAGAATCTTTCCAAGGATTTGAAGTGATAGCGATACATAGTCCAAGACTCAGAAGTATACGAAAGGGCAGATAAAATCCACGTTCAATAGACAATAAGTTATGTTGGGATGGCGATGCCTCTGCCGGACCACACACGACTTTCGAACATTGAAAAAGCTTTTTTGGCGTTTTTCGATCCTTACATTTATTCCACATGAAGACTCAAAAGATCCGGATAGAGAGAGAGAGAGAGAGAGAGAGAGAGAGAGGAGAGAGAGAGAGAGAGA
>JALAJA010000076.1:0-12500 GCA_023376005.1 Doryteuthis pealeii
CTTGGATGTGATCCACAGAGGACAGCTTCATTTTGATGTATGATACATGTTCCTGTGTTTGTAATATACCTTTCCTAAATTAAAATGGCATTACTTTTTCACTCACCCTTATATAGAAGAGTGAGGTTTCATCTTTTGTGAAACAAACCCACAAATAATTATTCCTGTTGCATGGCAGTAAATCGTAATATAATCTTCTTTTAGAGGAGAGGTACAATTAAAAGTCCCCTGTAAAAAATTCTGTCTATTTTCAGAATTTGTGTCCTCAAAGAATTCAGAAAACATCGTCTTACCCAACAAATTAATTGAAAGAACTCGACAATCAAAAACGTCTTTTGCTGATTTGATTCGAAACAAGTCAACATGGTGATCGGTTATTGTTGAGAATTGCACAATAAAATAGGAATTAAACAAAAGGAAGCCGAAATAATAAAATAAAAGTTTTATTTTCTTCTAAAAACACCTGAGAGGAAGAAACATGGAAGAAAAAAGAGGAATAAAGAAACGAAGAAAAGAATATTTGAGCAATAAAATAGAAATAATGCTTGTGTGTGCGCATTATATATATATATATAATATATATATATATATTATAACGTCGTGAACAGCCTTGTTATCAGTCAGCGAGCAGTCTATATTTCATAGCGCTATTATAGATATTTAATATTATACCATATCATTATATATTATATATATATCTTGTTAAAACTAGGAAAACCTTGTGATTTTAACCGAACGCTCTACCGACTGAGCTAACCCGGCCCTATATATATATATATATATATATATATATGACTGGCTGTTTGTTTTAACAAGATATATATATATATATATATATATATATATATATATATATATATATATAATATATATATATGACTGGCTGTTTTTTTAACAAGATTCTTCAGTGTTTATATATATATATATATATATATATATATATATATGCGCACACACAAGCATTATTTCTATTTATTGCCTCAATATTCTTTACTTCGTTCTTTATTCCTCTTTTTTCTTCCATGTTTCTTCCTCTCAGGTGTTTTTAGAAGAAATAAAACTTTTATTTTTATTTTATTTCGGACTTCCCTTTTGTTTAATTCCTATTTTATTGTGCAATTCTCAACAATACCGATTCACCATGTTCGACTTGTTTCGAATCACAATCAGCAAAAGACGTTTTTGATTGTCCGAGTTCTTTCAATTAATTGACTTTGGGTAGACGATTGTTTTCTGAATTCTTTGAGGACAGCAAATTCTGAAAATAGACAGAATTTTTTTACAGGGGACTTTTAATTGTACCTCTCCTCTAAAAGAAGATTATATTAGATTTACTGCCATGCAACAGGAATAATTATTGTGGGTTTGTTTCACAACAATGAACCTCACCTCTTCTATATACGAGGGTGAGTGAAAAAGTAATGCCATTTTATTTAGGACAGGTATAATTACAAACACAGGAACATGTATCATACATCAAAATGAAGCTGGTCCTCTGTGGATCACATCCCTACTTCTCCATATAGGGGAATCAAAAAGTAATGCCGCCCTGTCGGCTGGGGCGTTAGAATGCACCGACTGCACCTCTGAAGAGGGGTAAGACTCCCCCAATGGGGCCACCTGTTGGCCGTGGGTGGCGACCCATGATGCTTAGCTTGAGGATAGAATTCAGGTGGTTGAGCAGTTCATGACCTGCAATACTCCACTTTGGCCCTATCTTGGGCTAGACGGGAGGTCGGAGAGGCCCCCCTCCGATCAATCGGCTGGTCACGTCAAGCCCTAGCACTTATATGATTTTCCCAACCCTATTGCCCTTATGGCAAGCCCCAACCCCTTTTTCTCATACGGGTGCTAGAACGCGGTGACTGAGAGTCTACATGTCCTGGGAATGACGTTATACTCTATCTGATGGTGAGGTTCCAGTTTTGGAGGATTGGGGAATGTGTAGCACCCCTTCATCACCATTGCTCCCTGGTCCACTCTGACCCGGAGTGGTAGTACTTGTTAGGGTCCCATCTATGGGTTGAATAGAGAAACATGAGTTGATAAACAAAATTGTATTATGCATTAAGAATGAATTTATTTCACAACTTTGTCGGCATTAAATGACCCACCGAGGTTGATATGCCGTGAAACAAAAACCAAACCAAACTAAACCACCCCCTTTCTCTTTCGTCATGGTAAAAGTTGTCAAGTGTTTTTTTTTGTTGCTTTTTCTTCTTTTTTTTTTGTTAATTTAACTACCGAAGATGTATAAAAACATTTTACTTTATTTTCAAACCCTTTTTTTGTTTGTCAATTATGGTGAACTAGAAAGGGATTATTTTTGATATTACAAAAACAGAATGATTTTCTTTCAACCCCACAACTTCTCAATGCCTTAGCTATTAATAAAATTTTAAGAATCAGGCCCATTTTAAATTTAAATTTGGTCAAACTTTCCCTTTCCTAGAAATCTTACAAAATGATTTTAATGAATTTTTATAAAAATTTTCCGGCCTATTTCTTTTTTAAATTAATTTGCTTTGCCATCTCACTTTTCTTATCACAATGAGCTAAATGGGTGGGTCAACGATTCATGTATTTATATATGTATAAGCATATATTCAATCATTATTGATAATTTCAATAGATAAATGTGTATATATATATATATATATATATATATATATAAATATATATATAAATAAATACATGAATTTATGTTTTTACACACACACACACACACATTTATATATATATATATATATATATTATATATATATATATATATAAGTAATTGGTAATTTGCTTGAAGCATTGTTAAGTATGTTATGATATATTAATTTGAAAGCAATTACAATGCAAGTAAAAAATAAAAACAAAAAGATGTTATTTTTTTGTCTTATCGATTTCAAAGTAAAACTTTATCTTCAGAGATGATTTTCGGAAATGGATGCGTTTTTTTTTGTTTTTTTTTTGGTCGTTATTTTTTTATGTTATAAACACGCGTCTCGTGGTGTTCTTTTTTTTTAAACGCCACGCGCAAAGTCGTGATGGTGATTTAGCCATTCATTCAATTTCAATTTTCTTATTTTCATCTATTTATATATTTATGTATTATTCATTTGATATATGTATAATGAAATGTACATACTATGTACTATATACTGTGAGGAACGTGTATTTTAATTAATTATGTATTCAGTGTTTAGCTCTAATCTATTGTTTATACTAGGACCTAATTTGGCTATTAATAAACTTTCTCTAATTCTGAGATTACCAATGTTTCGTATTACTGTCTCTATCTTAACGGAAAAACTATTGTCTTTATTTTTGCATTATCGTCTCTGAAGATAAAGTTTTACTTTGAAATCGATAAGACAAAAATATAACATCTTTTTGTTTTTGTTTTTATTTTTTACTTGCATTGTAATTGCTTTCAAATTAATATATTATAACATACTTAACAATGCTTCAAGCAAATTACCAATTACTTATATATATATATATATATATATATATATAAAATGTGTGTGTGTGTGTAAAAACATAAAATCATATTACTATCTATCTATCTAGCTATCTATCTATCTATCTATCTATATATATATATATATATATATATATATATATATATATATATATATATATATATATAGATAGATAGATATAGATATATATATACATTTATCTATAGAAATTATCAATAATGATTAAATATATGCTTATACATATATAAATAAATGAATTGTCGACCCACCCATTTAGCTCATTGTGATAAGAAAAGTGAGATGGCAAAGCAAATTAATTTTAAAAAGAAATAGGCCGGAAAATTTTTATAAAAATTCATATATCAATTATTATATATATAACCCATACCTAATGCACATGCCACCATACGTGTAACAACAACAGCTGTCCCCCAAACAAAGCGTTCATCATTATTATGTCACAGCTAGATTTCATTCTCATTGATATGTGACTAAACAGCTCCAAACAACAAGAAAAGTTCCGCCCAATGGAATAAAGCCAAGAAAAAATTACCGAAAGATAATAAAAGAAATTATATGACTTATAATCATTATTATTGATAGAAGATATATATATATATATATATATATATATATAATATATATCAATAAAGGAAGAACTCAATACAGTAATCCCATAATAAATTTATTTCGACAAAAATTGGGGCCCATATAAATCTAAGTTGATTTAAACCGGCTCCCCAAATTTTTGCCTCATCAGATGGGTCTCAATTCACTTATAAACAAGCATATCACAAAAAAACCCCAAAGAGCTGAATATATGTAAATTCAACCAAAAACAAAAAAATAATAAAAAAATTATATATATTTTTAAACAGTGTGGGAGTGTAACCATAGAAACAGGAAGTGAATGAAAAAAAGAGATACATCTCAAAGTTGATTTCTAGGGTGTCCAGACAGACAAAAAGGTGACATGACAGAAAAAACAGAAAGTATATTAAAATATAAAAAGACAAGTAAAATAAAAAGATTTTAAATTTAAATATTAGAGTATAATGATGTATAAAAGAAAATACTAGTTAAGATATAAATAATAAAATAAATTAATAGAAGATAATAAAATTAAAAAAATAATAATAAATAATAGAAAATAAAAATTAATTAAAAAAAAATAATGATAATAACTAATAAAAAAAAATAATACTCAGAAGAGTCCTGGAGACCTGAGGAGACTTGCTGTCACTCGGACTCCAGTGAAAGACCATCAGCTAACACTGATGTATTTTTTTATTAGTATTATTATTATTTTTTTTTTTTTTAATTAATTTTTTATTTTCTATTATTTATTATTATTTTTTAATTTATTATCTTCTATTAATTTATTTTATTATTTATATCTTAACTAGATTTTCTTTTATACATCATTATACTCTAATGTTTAAATTTAAAATCTTTTATTTTACTTGTCTTTTTATATTTTAAATATACTTTCTGTTTTTTCTGTCATGTCACCTTTTTGTCTGTCTGGACACCCTAGAAATCAACTTTGAGATGTATCTCTTTTTTTCATTCACTTCCTGTTTCTATGGTTACACTCCCACACTGTTAAAAAATATATATAATTTTTTTTGTTATTTCTTTTTTTGTTTTTGTTTGAATTTATATATATTCAACTCTTTGGGTTTTTTTGTGATATGCTTGTCCATAAATGAATTGAGACCCATCTGATGAGGTGAAAATTTGGGGAGCCGGTTTAAATCAACTTAGATTTATATGGGCCCCAATTTTCGTCGAAATAAATTTATTATGGGATTACTGTATTGAGTTCTTCCTTTATTATATATATATATATATATATATATATATATATGTGTGTGTGTTATATTAGTTTTGGGGCGTGCCAGTTAATAATTTTAATGATTTTGAAATTTATATATACATTATTTCTTAAAATGTTGATTTTGGAACTAAGTCTGAAGTATTTTTACTGGTTTAAAAGGATTGAAAACTTTATTAATACATTGGGTTTTAAAATATAAATATTTCAATTAGATATAAAGTGTTTACCTGTTTAAAATGATTGTGAACTTTATTAATACATTGGCTCTTAAAATATTGATATTGCAACTAAATATGAAATATTCACCTGTTTAAAATGGTTGTGAACTTTATTAATACATTGGCTCTTAAAACATTGATATTGCAACTAAGTATAAAGTGTTTACCTGTTTAAAATGATTGTGAACTTTATTAATACATTGTCTCTTAAAACATTGATATTGCAACTAGGTTAAATCCTACTTAACAGACCCAAATTCCACCATTGTATGTCACCCCTGCCAAAAGAAAAAAAATACTAAAATCAGGGAATTAACCGAATTTAATGAAATTTTCAGTGTTGATATATTAATGAACAAACAATATAATGAACCATTTATATTATTTGAAAACTGTTACATTTTTTCAGGTCAGTTAACTTTGAATCACGTATATTTGAGGTGTAACACAGATTCACAAACATACGTAGTTCAAAGTTAACTGACCTGAAAAAATGTAACAGTTTTCAAATAAAATAAATGGTTCATTATATTGTTTGTTCATTAATATATCAACACTGAAAATTTCATTAAATTCGGTTAATTCTTTGATTTTTAGTGTTTTTTTTTTTTGTTTTCTTTTGGGTTTTTTTTGGCAGGGTGACATAGGATGGTGAAATTTATGTCTGTAAAGTAGGATTTAACCTAACGTGTTGGTGATATTTTCAATTTGAATTCTAGTTAAAAAAATCTTATTCATTTCATCTTAGTAAAATAAATAAACCTTTCACTTTTAAAATAAATGACCATTAATACAGAATTATATCTCTGAATTATAATAAACTTTTCTCAATGGAAAAACATTTCTGCCTAACAGACCCTAACTTTAGTTTTTTAATGGAATATCAACCCTTTTAAATAAAAAATAATAATGAAATTTATTGTGTACAGTGCTCAGGTGCACCACAACTCATCAAAGTCTCATGTCAAGTACAAAGAATAATGTATTAGTGTCAGGAACATGAACAGTTTACAGTAGTAATATGCATGTATGTGTGCGCGTGTGTGCATATGTATGTGGAGAGTGGCATCAGGTATAGTGTCGGCGGACTACAGGAAGCATGGAGGCTTTGAAAGACTCTGTGCTTCGGCAGCAGTGCTGTTTTCTGACTTTGTAGGCATGCCCACGTGTGTTAGAAAGATGGAGATCAAAAAGGTGCTCAAGGTTGTTGTTGTTAAGATGATTAATGACCTTATGAGCGTTTACCAGGTCAGTTGCCAGACGCTGAAATTTCAGCGAATCCATTCCCTGGGCAGCGAGACATTCAGAGTATGGCAGATGCCTGATGGAGGGTATTCGTTTGGTTGCACGTCTCTGTACAGTTTCTAGGAGGTTAATATTCTGAGAAAGATAGGGGTTCCAGACTGGTGATGCAAACTCCAAGTGTGGCCGCACTATAGCTTTGTACAGCTTCAAATAGATAGCCGGGCCATTTAATGCCAAAATAAGTCATTTTGATAAATGTTTCTATGTTTCAAATTCTTAATATCTTCAAATTGGTATGAAGAATTTTCATCAACTTCATTTGGTTTAGTATTATCTGCGTTATTCGGACTATTGTCCCCATCTTCATTGTTACTTGTACAACGTTTCGGCCGATATACCCTCCGGCCTTCTTCAGGTATTTCTTGTCGGACTCGGGGAACCTTCCCAGCCTCGGGAACCTTCTTTTCGAACTTAGGAACTTTCTTGTCGTAATCGGGAGCCATCACGGAACTTTGAACCTAACCCTTTATTTATTCCACGGGGTATCCTGTTCTCATTCCGCTAACCATAGCTGGGGTAGGAGTTGTGTTAATTAATTATTTTTCTAACTGCTTTCACTCAGGATTGAACTCGGGTACCAGAGATAACTGTCACTTAGAACTGTTTTAACCTAACTGCTTAATCCACTCGGTCATGTGTCCAATTGGATAACAATGAAGATGGGGACAATAGTCCGAATAACGCAGGTAATACTAATCTTCAAGCCTCATCTCAATCATTTGGATTAGTTCGGTTTGTTTAAAAGCATATCAACCCTGTGGGTTATTTAATGCCAAAAACTGTTAGAATGTCAGGCCTAAAAGATAGTGTAGATTGGATAACCATCTGGTAAAACCAGAGTTTTGAATTGAGACACAACTGGATATTTCTTTTTAAGAAATAACCAAACTTTATTTTACTGGTATTTTTTTTTTTGGAGGGGGGGCTGTAGGGGCGCTGGTGATTTTTTTTTTTTTTTTTTTTTTTTTTTTTTTTCTTTCTTCTATTCTTATTTTTAAATTTCTTCTTATTCTTATTTTAAAGTCTGTATTTTCTTAAAGAGCCACTCCCCCATATATACACAACCAGGAACAACCATTCTCAAACTTTTTATTTCTTTTCGTTTTTATAACATGATCTATCTCTTTTTATTTTGTTTATTTTTTTTCTTCTTCTTTTTTATTTATTTACTTATATTTATTTATTTATTTTTTTGCAATTCTCCTTTTGTTTTATGAATACTTACTTTTTTTTTTTTTTGGTAATCGGTTGTCTTGTTCGGAGTTGTCTCCCTTTCTACCCCAATAATGCTCTTTCATTACCACCCAGACCTTTTGACTCTTGCCTCCGCCTTTCGCCTTCACCCCACCCCACAACCGACACCCACACCGGTCCGCCCAATACCGTCACAAGATAACCCAGGGGGGAATCTAATCAAAAAAAGTGTACGACCAAATGTAAGGAAGGTTTTTAAAAACCAAACACCGATTCCGATGACGGAACCAGGGAGACATAACTCGAGGATTGGATTGCATACCGAGCAGATGAAACTTAATCGTTTTTGATTTTTTTCAGCTGACTTTCTCGAGATTTCCCCTCTCCCCCCCCCAATCGCTTGGCTTCTCACCCTGTTCTTCCTCCCTCATCACTCACCCTCAGTTTTTTTGGGGTTTTTTTTATCTTTTTGTATTTGTTGTTGCTCTTATTGTTGCAGCTAATTTTTTTTTTCCTTATATAGATTTTTTTTTTTTTTTTTGTTTTAGAAACATCTATTTGTTTTGTTTTTTTGAGGGGTTACTATAGCTTATTTAATTGTCCTTTGGGGTGATGTTTTTTTTTTTTTTTTTTTTTTATTAGGGGGTGTTGTAGATAATCTCTCTTGTTACTTTCATCTCTCCCTCTCTCTCACTCTCACTATTTCTTCTTTGTACTCTTACTTTAAATCTCTCTCTCACTTGTTTTTGCTTTTTCCTCTTCTCTCTCTCTAATTCATTCCTTTTACTTTTTCCTCCTCCTCCTCTCTCTCACTCTTTTTACTTTTTCCTCCTCTCTCTTTCTCTCACTCTTTTACTCCCCCTCCCTCTCTGTCTTTACTTCCCCCCTCTCTCTTTCACTCTTTTTACTTTCCTCCTCTCTCTTTCACTCTTTTTACTTTCCCCTCCTCTCTCTTTCACTCTCTCTTTCACTTTTACTTTCCCCCTCCTCTCTCTTTCACTCTTTTTACTTTCCCCCTCCTCTGTCTTTCACTCTTTTTACTTTCCCCCTCCTCTCTCTTCACTCTTTACTTCCCCTCCTCTCTCTTTCACTCTTTTTACTTCCCCTCCTCTCTCTTTCCTCTTTTTACTTTCCCCCTCCTCTTTCTTTCACTCTTTTTACTTTCCCCCTCCTTCTCTTTCACTCTTTTTACTTTCCCCCTCCTCTCTCTTTCACTCACTCTTTTACTTTCCCCTCTCTCCTCTCTCTCTCTCTCTCTCTTTTACTCCCCCTCTCTCTCTTTTTACTCCCCCCTCTCTCTCTCTGTGTATCATTCTTTTTTTTTTTTACTCTTCAATCTTCTCTTTTAACAATTGTTTTCCATGTCCTTTCTTTTATTCATTTTTATACTTTTCACCTGCCCGTCTAACCTAAGTAAAGGTCTAAATGGACTGCTCCATATTATGGACTGCTCATCCACCAGGATTCTGTCTTTAAGCATCACGGGTCGCCACCCACGGCCAACAGGTGGCCCCATTGTAGTAATCTTACCCCTCTGCAGAAGTGCAGTTGGTGTATTCTAAAGCCGCAGCCGATAGGGCGGGGAATAAATGGTAGTAGCAGTATTCATATCAGTAAAACTAGTTTAAGTGTGCTAGTGTTCTTTATCATATTAGATATTTGCATATGTAAATTGACTTTGAAATGTTTATATCCCCATAAAAGTGCGGAGGAAATGTGGACAAAACGAAAGAGAAAGAAAAAGAAGGAAGTTTTATGTGTTGACGGTCCAAAATGGTGATTGTAGGAGTTGATTTTTAGTGCTGTATTCTATTCCACACACGTCCGTCCTACCCTCACTGAAAAGAAGGAAATTTGAAAGAAAAGAAGAATGAACAAAGAAAAAGAAGGGGAAAATGAAAGAGGTACCTTGAAGGGGAACTATAACAAAGAAAGAAGAAATGAATGAAAAATGAAAAAGGACGAAGGATAAGAATAAAAAGATGAAAGAGAAACAAGAAAGAATGAAAAAAGAAGAAATGACAGAAGAAGAAAATGAATGAAAGAGAAATAAAAAAGAATGAAACGAAGAAATAACAGAAGACGGAAATGAATGAAATGAAAACGAAGAAATAACAGAAGAAGGAAATGAATGAAAAAAAAAACGAAGAATGAAAAAGAAATAACAGAAGAAGGAAATGAATGAATGAAAGAGAAATAAAGAAGAATGAAAACGAAGAAATAACAGAAGAAGGAAATGAATGAAAGAGAACTAACGAAGAATGAAAAAAGAAGGAAATTAATGAAAAAAAACGAAGAATGAAAACGAAGAAATAAGAAGAAGGAAATGAATGAAAGAGAACTAACGAAGAATGAAAAAGAAGAAATAACAGAAAAAAACGAAGAATGAAAAAAAAACAAATAACAGAAGAAGAAAATGAATGAAAGAAAACCAAGAAAGAATGAAAAAAGAACAAATAACAGAAGGAAATGAATGAAATAACAAAGGAAAATAAGAAAAAAAAAGCAGAGTATAAATGAAGGACTACAAGAAAAGAATGAAAAAAAAAAAAAAAACAAATAACAAGAGTATTTTTTAAAAGAAAGCAAAGAAAGAAGAAAAGGGAAGACTGAATGAAAAAGAAAGAAAGATATAGAAATGAAGATACAAGTCTAAATAAAGAAATGTATTTTTTTTAAAGAAGAGGGCAAAGCAAATAACGCTTGAAGTAAAAGTGTTACATAATTGTTAGATTACTAACACTTGTGTACCATTAATGTAGAAACCAAAATGGCTGTTATAATTTGCAGCCGGCGGCCTTGAAGGATTGAGTGACTCGGCTTGACCTCAGTCTGATCCTCCTTCTGGGGGATACCGTGAGAATCGGTGGAGAAGACCCTCTTCAGGTTTAGATTAGAAAGAGAGTTTAGTTCAGTATCGGCCAAACCACGAAGGTGTTAAGTCGCGTTAAGCGCACTGCCGACTTAATCTGCGTAGTTAGTCTGGTTGGAATTTCGGAATAAAATATGATCTAAAGCAAATCGAAGTCTTGGGTTATTATCTAAAAACTACCAATGACACAGAGCTTCTGATAGATAAATCCCCAATGGAAGAGCAGACATGAAGTCCAGACGCTAGAAGAAGAACATAAGATACCAAAGATGAGCAGAAGAATAATAGAAGTAAAGAGAGTATACAACAAAAGGAAGGGAGAATGAATGAAAATGAAGAAAATATATAAAAATGAAAATACAATTCTAAAGAAATTGTCTGAATTTTTAAGATGAGGCTTGATGTGTATAATTTTGATTTTTCAGACTGTTATCTTTATCTTTATTGTGTTATTGAATTGAACCAAGTATTGACTGGACATTTCCGGATTGTGGGTACTGGAGTATTGGGTTTGCCTGAAAATATTCCATGAATGTAATAATAGAAACATATCTTGAACCATGTTTTGACTGGAGATTTCCGTATTGAGAGTACCGAATTATAGAGCTTCACTGAACAGCTTCCATTAATATAATAATAGAAACATGACAGACTTGTAACATTATCTTTATAGGACAGTGTGGGATAATGACTTGATGTTCAGCTGGAGGGTCCACAAATCGCTACGAGTGCTATATGATTAATCATACAAATAAATAATAATAAAAATTGAAAGGATTTACTTATACAAGATATTCGAGTGATAAAAAAATTGAATCATAAAACTTAAATAAAAAAGCCTTTTTTCACTTATACCCCTCTTTAAATTTGCGGACTTAGTACACATGATCGGTTCTCAACTTCATAGCCTTGCACAACCAGTCTATTTGAAAGGAGACTCACAAACAAGGCAGAACTAACAATAGCTGGAAGAGCGTATAAACTGGCATATGGGCAGGGTGGGTTTCGGGCCAACGTGGATAATATCAATTAATCAAAATTATTTAAAAGCATACACCAAGTTTTGACTGGAAATAACCGGAGTTATGGGATTGACTAAACAACTTCAATGAAAGTAGCAATAGAAATATGACAGGCTTAAAATATTATGGTTGATACAAGAGTGTGGTATATTACCTTGAGGTGGCAAGACGTGGACCATGTTTTGACTGGGGTTTCCCGGATTGAAGGTACTGTAACATGGGGATAGACAGAACAGCTTCCATAAAAGTAATTATAGAAACCTGACAGACTTGCAAGATTATAGTGATTGAAGAAAGTGAGATATTACCTTAAGGTTCCATGACTTGGACCATGTTTTGACTGGACATTCCCGTATTGAGGGTACTGGACCATAGAGCTTGACTGAATAGCTTCCATGAAAGTAATAATAGAAACATGACAGACTTGTTATATTATAGTGATAGAAGAGAGTGGTATTATGCCATGGTGTAGGGCGCCTGCAGTAGTGCAGCGGTGTAGGGCGCCTGCAGTAGTGCAGCGGCGTAGGGCGCCTGCAGTAGTAGGGCGCGCTGCAGTAGTGCAGCGGCGTAGGGCGC